>QKWP01000524.1:218530-229869 GCA_003550325.1 Gigaspora rosea
AAAAAAAAAAAAAGAAAAAAAAAAACCGCGCACTATATACAAACTTTTCAGCACTAAGAATGTCTTCAAGAAAAAGCAATAACAAGAAACGTGCCCGTATTACCAATAAAAGCCGTCGGTCATGGACTGTCAAAGAAAAACTCATAATCATTTGTTATTATGAGCAGACTAACAATGTGAGGGCAACTGCAAGACGATTTGAAATAGAACCAAAGCAGGTTCGCGATTGGGTTAGCAAAAAGGATGAACTTTTGAACACTGCACCATACCTTTTAACTCTTAACCATGGTAAACAGGCCCAGTATCCAATGTTGGAAGAAAGGCTGGTTGAATGGATTAATGGTCGCCGTAATGAGCAAAATGCTGTCACCCAAAACATGGTTGTAAAAAAAGCCAAGGCATTGGCTCAAACTAATGAATTTAAAAATGTTTATCCTGAAATTGGTAACTGTAGATTTTCCATAAGCTGGTTAAGTCAATTCTTGTGTCGCAATAATTTTTCGAACCGTAGACGTACAACAGTTGCTCAGCACCTTCCAGCTGATCTTGATGCAAAACAAACTGAATTTTTGAGTTACATTTTGTTTAAACGCCGGGAATACAATTTTCCTATTAATCTTATTGGGAACATGGACGAAACTCCTCTATCTTTTGACATGCCTAGCCCGGTTACTATCGAAAAACGTGGGTCTAAAACGGTGGGTATCAGAACTACCGGGCATGAAAGAACAAACTTTACAGTAATTCTTGGGTGTCTCGCGGATGGAACAAAGCTTCCGCCAGTGTGTATTTTTAAACTAAAAAATATTCCCCGTGAAGTGTTTCCTCAAGGTGTAGTCATAAGAGTGAATGAAAAGGGATGGTACAATGAACATGAGATGCACTATTGGATTAATAACGTTTGGAACAAACATAGTGAACTGGTAAAACCGCAGTCCCTTCTCGTCTTGGACTCCTTTCGGGGTCATTTAGTAGATTCTGTCAAATATCTTTTTAAAGAAGACAACACTCACCTTGCAGTAATTCCGGGAGGGTTAACTAGCAGACTCCAACCCCTGGATGTCTCAGTTAACAAGAGCTTCAAGAGTAAGGTATATAGTATAATAAAAATTTTTATTTGTATTACTGGTAAATTCATATTAGTGATGCATAACAAAACTAAAAGTTTCGTTATTTTTAGGTTCGTCGCCGTTATGATGCATGGATGTCTGAAACGATTCATCAATTAACACCAGCTGGACGTTTTCGAAAGCCATCGTATGCTACACTTGCTCAGTGGGTAATAGATTCATGGGAAGAGGTTGATCCTCGCTTGATTATAAAAGCATTCAAGTGTTGTGGTATCTCGGTTAAAATGGATGGAACAGAGGACGATCTGGTTTTTGATTATGACGAAGTAAATGAGAATTCAGCAAGCGAAAATGATGAAAATTCCGAGCCAATAAATTTTGATGATACTGAGGGTGAAGAGTACGAAGAAGTCGAAGGTATCAATAATGTTTGGGAATAGAATTCTAGATTTTTTGTTTTGGAATAGAATTCTAGATTTTTTGTTTTGGAATAGAATTCTAGATTTTTGTTTTTTTTGATTCTAATAATTTCTAGATATGATAATAAAGTTTTGAGTTCATAGATATTGGCAATTAAATCAAAGTAAAAATAAAATACGATGTGTTAATTACCGTATATATTTGTTGCAAAATTTTTTTTTGCTATTATTATGTTACCTATTTAAGTGGGCTTCGATTAAAATTTACTGTGCAGATACCGCGCTGGTTAGAATTAAGGTAATATATCAAATAAAAGCCACGTTACCTCTGATCTTGAAAGTTGATTGGCTAAAAATTTTTATTTATAAGTTTTCCGGAGGTAGGGTACAACTCCTGGGGGGTACACATGTCGAAGGAGTACCGTGATTAATACCCGGGTATAAATCACGATTTGGCGTTCAAAATTGCCGCAGGGTACAGCCCACAGGGGGGTACACATGTCGCAGAAATACGGTATCATTAACATAGAAAAAAAAATGTTTTAGATGAAAGAACGTCACATTTCGCCTATAGTGATTTTCATATGTAATCTGATCACTAAGTTTTATATAGTCAGCCAATCGTTTTTTGACGATATCTCGCGATCCACTAGGCCGATTTAGATGATCTAACCACCATTAGATGCGTCTTGACGAGCTCTACAACTTTCAATTAGTGGATATGTATCATTAACTTAGTAAGAAAAAAAGTTTTAAATGGAAGCACGCCACATTTAGCCTATGATCACTCTCCAGTTGACAGACTGATTATCATTTAAAATATAAAAATATATATATGTCATTCAAACTCAAACTAGTTTGCAAACTTCAAATCAAACTCAAATCAAACTTAGTATAGTATTTGGGTTTGGTTTGAATTTGATTATTTTTTATTTGAATTTGGGTTTGATCTCAAACTTTATAAAATTTATAGTTTGAGTTTGGTTTGATTTGGGGTTTGATCAAACTCAAATCAAACCCGGATCAAACTTCAAAACCCTATCCTTCACTACCAGAATACAAAGACAAATTTATCTTCTACACCAATATTACCAAACAAGGAAAGATCCCAAATTTGGTTAAATTCCCACCCCATTGGCTATGCAAACAAGATAACACAGACCAATCAGTTCTATTCGACCTTATAACACAAAGAGACGGTTCCGTCAACATCATTGCAAAATTACCCCAAACATCCCAAAGCAGTGATCTTGCCACACTATTACAACCATACGTAGATGCTATGAAACCATATGCAAAAGCTAAACGCACCAATGACCTCCTAGCAATTCCATATAGTGCAACTATTGACTCAGAAACTGACAACGAATTAGTGGAAAGCTACAAAGAAAACAGGCAAATTCAACCAAAAGGTACTACACCTAACAGCACAACCCTGCAAGCACCCCTTGCACAGACACCGCTTTTTTCAGACTTTCCAGCCCTAGATGATACACAGCTACCACCAATTGCAACTACCAATCAAACTGGAGTACCACGACCAACAACACCAACTAAGCAAATTACTCCACCCATCATTTCCAGTAGTAGTACCACTATCGCTCAGCCACATCTAGCCACTATGGCAAATACTAGCAAAAAATGCTTGCTTGTCGTATCACCACAAACTGCTCTTCCTAACAAAGTATCTAAAACCACACTCGAGAAGGCTCCTGGCAGCAGCAGACCACTCTACAGCCAGATTACTAAGATACACCTGAACATACCACATACAGATATCATAGATCACATGGAATGGGCAATCACAGTACAAAGCAAACTTGAAACACCAGATGACACACCCTTTGATCCAGAAGCCTGGTCATTTGATACTATTGCAAAAGCATTAACAATACCAGAAGGAATCTACAAGTTCACTAAATACAAACTGACAACAAGCCCCGTACAATCTAAACTCCCTGAGGCCATCCGCCTTAAATTCGTCCACCGGGACACAAGATTTTTCACCACCTTCACCAGGAACCAAAGAACCCAATCGGCACACCAGGAGTACATAGGCTTATATAACGATGCCTTCGAGACATATAAAGAGGAAAATGAAGTTACATTTACCAACCGGGAAACACGCACCATCATTCATTCAATGCTCAGAAAAATGCTAATCAGCCAATACCTCACTAGTACCAACTTTGCTAAACTCACTATAAAAGCTACCTACGAGCTAGTACGATATGCACGAGGCTTCTTGCAAATCAAAGACAAAGATGCTGAAGATCCCAAAATGCTTAAAAAAGAAATTCAAAAAGCTATTGAAGAGAGATTACTCTCACTTCACGAGCACTTAGATCAAATTACCAAGGAAATAAAAGCAATTCTCCCCTTTGCACTCCCTATCAAACAGCATTCGCATACCAAAGGAGTGGTCAACGCCTTAAGAAAATCTTCAAATTCAGCAAACTCCCTGAAGAATACTTTGTAAAACTTCCTCCTCTTCCTCCACACTACAAAGAGCTAACCTCTAGTTTGCGCCAATACTTCCCGATCAAGCACAGGGCAGCCTTACCATACATACCTGAATACAAAAGAAAACTTGCTGACTACTATAAAATAGATGACCGGATCCCTGATACTTACTTTGACTTGCCACCTAAAAGAAAGCCTCTCCTCTACACCTACCAGGAACTCAACCCCAGAGTCAGAAGCTTCTTCCCATTTAACCCCGCTATCTCAGACGTCCCACTCACAGAAGTGGCTGCTACACTCAGGGAATACTATACATTCAAGCTCTTGCCCAATGACTATTTCAGTACAAAGCTTCCACTCTCCTCTGATACAAACAAAATCAAAACAGTTACCCAGTTTTTATTCCCAATCACTAGTGATTAGGAAGTGAAAAAATTCCTAAAACAAATAACACCCTATTATAAATTTAGGCTCCCCTTGCCTGAATATATCATGCAGGCCAATCCTACTGATAAGCCCATGCTGCCCAAAATAGACCAAATCATGGAAGAATTCAATATTCCAATTTCGATCGAAATACCAAAAGACTTAGTAGAAGCCATTAAAGAACTACGAAAACATTACTACTTTACTAAACTCCCAGAGGAGTGGATCCAAATCTCTAATAACCCCCCTGAGGAGCCACTAGCAAACTTACCCCACCCCAAACACCTACCTCAGCTTCCTGATAACTTACCCAATTTGCAAACTATGCTCTCTGATCTAAATATTGAATTATCACTCCCAATCACATCACAACAAAATATAGTCCCACCATGAAAACTCTTCGGTTGCACTTTAAGATTAACTCCATTCCGGGCTTTCTACTAGACTTGCCCCCCCTGCCTGCCCCTAAGTGGAGCATATTCAAAACACACACAAATCAGGCCTGCCTCACCTAGTACCGTACAGTCATTTGCAAGTACCTCACAGATATCGGAAGAACTTAAAGACCTAAACAATGACAACGACGACACAACTGAAAATCACACCGCCCGGCCATAGGAAAATACAACACCAATGGACACAAGCTAAACTAGCCAATGAGAAACACAAACATGGCGCAACAAACAAACTTTGGCACTACCTCAATCAAACTAACTAACCAACCCAACCTCCTCACACTCTCTATTTGTACACACAACGTCTGTGGCCTTAACCAAGATCTCAAAAAACAAGTCTGGGAGCAATACTGTCTTGAGAACAACCTCAATATTATTAGCCTCACAGAAACCAAACTGTTTAATGAATACTTAACCACTAAACCTCACAAAACTCCTCACTACACTTATTTTTGGTCCTGTACAGAGGGCTCCAAAGCAGGAACTGCACTTATGATAAACAACGACCTTACTCCACAAATCCATAACATTATTACATACCCAGGCTACGCAATTGCTATCGACATCTTTTTTAAACATGACTTCAAATTCTGAATTATCTCAACTTACCTCTCATGCGACAGCCCCCCATCAGGCTCGATACACAAAACCGTATTATCCATTGGATACAGCAGGCCACATCACGCAGCCTACTCCCTATTGTTCTAGGGGACTTCAATGCTTCTACTGACAAAATACATTCCAGCTCAATCAAATACAAACTTCTCCAATTCCTCGCGTACAACAACATATATGATCTGGCATCCCACTCACAAAACCCAAGCCATACATAGCACAGCTCAAGATACTCAAAGCGATCACAAAATCCTCATATCCAAATGGTCCTTCCCATATGCCCTTACTACCAAGCCAAGACAAAAAACCTGAATCCGCAAAAGAGTCTTCGACTACAAAGCCATAGATAATGCCCTCTGGGAAAACTTCTCTAACCAAATTAAAAGCAATCTTACTTCCCATAATACACCACTGACAACAGATACTTCTGAATCTCTAGAGACCACATGGCACAAAATCCAAACCAGCATTATCAATGCTGCGATACAACACATTTCCAACAAAAAGTTTAGTGTACGCAACTTTCAACACACCTACATATTAGCCTCAAAAAACTTAGTAGCACTATCCGGAAGATCAAACAGGTACTCAAACAGAACTTACCAATTCCAGACCACCTTAACTCGGGTATCATAGCATTGAACCAATCATGTCAGCTTCAAATACCTCTGCTGCCACCCACTCACCAGCTCCTTTTTAATTGGATTAGTAAGGCAAACTTAGAATGAAAAAACTTATACCATGCCCGCAACATGGAAAACATTAAACAGATCAAGCAGCAAATCTCTGAGTCAATCCAAAAAAGATGCTCCAAGCTCATAACTCACTCTACTTCCATGATTAACAGTATTTTAAACCGACACAAGGACCCAGTAAAATTCGATAATATAAAACTCGAGCAGGAGGTAATCACTGACCCACCTGCTATCAAAGACCATATTCAACAACACTTAGACAACTGGACAGCCCCTCGCCAAGTCAACCAAAGCCTATTTGAATCTGTATAGCAAGATGAATATAACCCAAAACCTAACATTAACTCCACATGGTATGCAGATACTCTAGAAAGCTTCAGCCAAGAAGAAGTGGCTCTAACACTTAGCCAGCTACCAAACAACAAGGCCTGTGGACACTCAGGAATCAGCTACGAAATGTTCAAACATGCAGGGCCAAACTTTATACAAGCAATAACCTCTCTCTTTAACCGCTGCCTCTCTACTCAGACCATACCTAAACAATGGAAAGAGGTCTATATCTTTCCAATCTCAAAAAAACCTATTTTTGATAGCAACCTTAACAACACCAGGCCCATAAGCCTCGTCGAGCACATTAAGAAACTCTACACAAAAGCTGCTTACTAACCACTTAAACAACATCCTATTTAAATACGAAATTCTCTCACCCTTCAATTATGTGGTCCTACCAGGCAACTCAACAGCCATACTGATTCATATTCTCAACAACATCATTGAAGATGCTCCTGCAATTCAAACCAACTTTGGCTTTTATTCCAGGACATGAGCAAAGCATATGACTCAGTCAATTTTGATCTTTTCCACAAATCACTACACAGAATTCAAATGCCCAAAACACTGATCAACATCCTCTCTAACCTGCTCTCCAACCGTACAAACTGAGTAATCACTAACCTCGGCCTTACCAACTCATACTCAGTTAGAAACAGCATTGACCAAGGAGAGACAATCACACCACTCTTCTGGAGAATATACTATGATCCTCTAATTACTCATATCTCAACACATTTCTCAGAAATACAATATCAACATCGTGGTATACCAACCTTCTCCACCAATCTACTAACCACCTTCATCAGTTCTGGCTTACATGGATGATACCCTGTGAATCTCCCAATCCAAAGAGGAGCTAGAAAAAATAACTGAAATGGTAGCCTCCTTTTATCAAATAGCAAACATACAAGTCAATTCATCCAAACCCACCTTCATTACAAAACACACTTCTTTCTCTATATCATTCTTAGACTCCCATATCAGTTTGATTCCTAAGAGTGACTCTAACACTTAGCCAGCTTTCAAACAACAAGGCCTGTGGACCCTCAGGAATCAGCTACGAAATGTTCAAACATGCAGTACCAAACTTTATACAAGCAATAACCTCTCTCTTCAACCGCTGCCTCTCTACTCAGACCATATCTAAACAATGGAAAGAGGGCTATATCTTTCCAATCTCAAAAAAACCTATTTTTGATGCCAACCTTAACAACACCAGGCCCATAAGCCTTATCAAGCACATTAAGAAACTCTACACAAAGCTGCTTACTAACCGCTTAAACAACATCCTATCTAAATACGAAATTCTCTCACCTTTCAATTATGTGGCCCTACTAGGCAACTCAATAGTCATACCGATTCATATTCTCAACAACATCATTGAAGATGCTTCCTGCAATTCAAACCAACTTTGGCTTTTATCCCAGACATGAGCAAAGCATATGACTTAGTCAATTTTGATCTCTTCCACAAATCACTACATAGAATTCAAATGCCCAAAACACTAATCAACATCCTCTCTAACCTGCTCTCCGACCATACAAACTGAGTAATTACTAACCTTGGCCTTACCAACTCATACTTAGTTAGAAACGGCATTGACCAAGAAGAGACAATCACACCACTCTTCTGGAGAATATACTACGATCCTCTAATTACTTATATCTCAACACATTTCTTAGGATATACAATGTCAATATCGTGGTATACCAACCTTCTCCACCAATCTACTAACCACCTTCATACATCGGTATCAGTTCTGGCTTACATGGATGATACCCTGTGGATCTCCCAATCCAAAGAGGAGCTAGAAAAAATAACCGAAACGGCAGCCTCCTTTTATCAAATGGCAGACATACAAATCAATCCATCCAAATCCACCTTTATTACAAAACACACTTCTTCCTCTATATCATTCTTAGACTCCCATATCAGTTCGATTCCTAAGGACCAGCTATTCAAATTTCTTGGGTGCTGGTTCACACTTAACAACAAGCAAACTGCTCAAATTAAACTAATCCAAGAAGAAGCTACAAGCCTAGCTAGTATTGCTAGTACAAAAAGCATAACTGACAAACAAATCGCATACATCATTAACATAGTCATCATTCCAACTACCGAATATCGGCTACACAATATTGTAATCCCTCAATCAACATGCAACAAAATCTTGAGCAAATACCTAACAATCGCAAAACACAAGTCCCACCTCTCATGCTCTACTCCTAACAGTACAATGCTAAACCATAACTTATACAATATCCGGAACATATGGGACATCCAGCTACAACACCATATTAGCAACTTCCTGCAACGTTTAAACAATCCTTCAACACTTGGTACTTCAACTCGTATTAGACTCCAACAATTGCAAAACAACCTATGGTCCACAACCAATATTCTTCAACACCCGCAACCAACTATCGATGGCCCCAACAGACACACAACCAACTTCAAAATTATCCAGCTTTTCAACCACTTGGGCATTACCGTCCTAGCTAATCCGGGCGTCCTATAGCCCAAAACAATTAACAAAAGTTGCACACGAAAGCATCCTCTCCAAACAACCAAAATTCAAAACCTTCAAGCAACAGCTACGTCATAACCACATCCTCTATCTAGAACAATTGAGCTCAGCAGACAACAACATCCTGCTTGAATGGCAACATATCTTGCCTAGACTCCTTTACCTCCCTAGAGGGAAAAAACCACTCTGGTTCTCACACTTAGAAGACACAATTCTATCTCACAAACTCCAACGTACTATTTTCCCAGAGCTCAGACCCAACGGGTTTAACTCATTTGCCTATCAAACAAACTCAATACTCAAATCCCATAAACCATGGTTACTAACATACAAAGACAATAAGATCATAATTGGACAAATAAGAAAAACCTTTAAACAGACCAATACAGTCTCTATCACACACTGGCAACATGACATAGATTTGTTTCACTTCAACCAATACCCCCTTCCCCCAGTTCAATGTTCTCCCTGCACTAGTTGTTACCTTAACTCAAACCATATTACAAGTTGCTGCACTCTAGAAGTTTCAGCAATTCTTTCTACCCAATTCTTGGGCAGGAAAACTACTAACAAACAACTCAAATTCAATGCTAACTACATTGACCTTATCTACTCAGTAGCAATCAAGCACCCTTTCGCCACCCCATCACTACCTACGATATACATTACCGATTCACTAGTGCCTACCCTCTTCTATGACAATGAGGCTTCACAAAATCTTCTCAGAATTGCACATAACAACTCTGCTGCCCAGCACTTCACTTTCTACACAGATGTTCTGTGGTGGAAATTGGCACCAACCAATGCTCTATGGGCATCGGCTGGGCACAAATCTACAATGATCAAATCACCCACCAGTTCGCAGTACAAGCACACAGCTGGCCTTCATCGTATAAAGCCAAGCTCTTGGCTATCCTTTCAGCCATATCTACTGTACTATGCAACTCTACAGTTGATATCTTTACAGACTCTCAGTCCGTAATCTTCAAATACAATAAGCTCCTAACTACCTCCAGACATTCCTCCAAATACTTCAAGTTTAACTCTTGGCCAGCCTGGCACACCCTCCTTAATGCTATACAGGCATTTAATATCCAGCTCAGCTTCCACAAAGTCCAAGCGCACACAGACAATAGCTATAACAATCTAGCAGATCGCTTGGCTAGAAACCATACACTTCAACACAAGCTACTCTTCAACCATGCAAACTTACACAACCCATACCTCTTCCTGCAGTGGGAAGGACGCTCTGTTGAAAGCCCAACAAGGAGTTTCATTAGAAATATCTGCAAAGCACACATAATTGCTATGTGGTCATCACAAAAACATTGCACAGAATGGACACACATTTCTCACTATATAGACTGGAATGCCACCTGGTTATACTTTAACAACAACCAAAAAAGCTCCAACCATTTTACTAACCCTAAACTTAACTATCAGAAATCATTCAAAATCAAACTCCTTCTCAACAACCTCCCAACATACTCACACTTCCACACAATATATCCAGAAAAATTCACGTCACCCAACTGTTTCTATTGCAACCTCCCAGACTCACCCCTACACTGGCTTAGCTGCCAAAACTCCTCTCTTCTTCACGAAATCATTTACTCAGTTATACATGAGGTTACTAAGAGCTTAGAACTCCCACCCACCCAACTAGACAAACTAGTACAACTGATCCTTACTCATCCAGCATTCAACCCTAACTCATTCTTTTTATATCCGTACTCGCTAAACTCCACGCTCAAAGGTCTTATCACAAGACCCCTAATCGAAGAAATACAGCCCTTTGATCTATCTTACAAACAAGCATCCCAAGTCATCATCAAAATCCTCCTAAAACTATCAGAAGAGATATATGAACAGATATGGAAGCCATACTGTACCTCCCTCGCCCAATAGAAAAGAATAAACAAAATCCCTTCTAAATACAAACGCACCCAAATACAACAACAACATCCATCTCACAAAAAGTTATACCAGTACAGAACCTACACATTCAGCTGCCTTTGCGGCCTCCTCGACCAATTACACTCTGACTCTAACAACTGCCCACCAATAGGCCAAGCCCTTCGAAAAGTTAGCATTTGGTCCATAATGTGGATCAAATATAGTACACCTACAAATAGTATTTTAACTATCCAAATCTAGGTGAGTCTTGACAACTCTAGTAGGTTTAGGTCGCAGATAAATTAGTCTGAGCTTCTATTCTTGCATGTAATTTATATGTATTTGTCTTTGTACAATTTAAGTTTTTATATATGTAATTACTTATATAAATTACCCAATAAAAGATATAAGCAAGGCCTCACCTTAAAAAAAAAAAAAAA
>QKWP01000524.1:230213-241892 GCA_003550325.1 Gigaspora rosea
TTTTTGCACTTTTTTAGCTCTGATTTACTTTTTTAAAATACTAAAATAATTAAATAAAACTTTGTACAATTATATTTGAAAATAAGGATTACTTTTTTGCAAAATTAGTTTTTATATTATAAGAAAATAAATTATAGTTACATATAAGCTGAAAATAGATAATTTTAAGAAAAAATTTTTTTAAAAAATTTTATTACAATTTTTCTGCGATCTTATTTAGTTTTAGTTTTAGAACTATAGTTCTTAAGACAATATTGTAGTTTATATAAAGGATGACAACTTTCATTATTGCAACTTTAATGATTTACTTGTAAAAATTAAGACTTGTATTAGAAGTAAAGATTTTTTTTATAGACGGGAACATATAAAATTTGAAAAAATCTAAAGAAAAATTTTAATAGTAAAAATGCCAATACAAGAACTTTAAACATTTATTATATTAAAGTTTTCTAATAATAAACTAATAATTTTAAAAAAATTTTATAACAAAGTTACTAAAACAAAACTTAAAGAATATTTTTTACTTAGAAAAGATATGGCTAAAATCAATATTTAAAATTTTATTAAAAATTTTAAAATACACAGGCAAATTTGCCTGTGTTACAATCTAAGGGATAGTATTATATTTAGTCAACTATTTAGACATTTATTCACATAGTATTTATTTAGTCAACTATTTAGACATTTAGGCAAATTAGACTTTTGACATTTCGAAAAAAAATAATGCCATGTCGAAATATATTTCGACACTAATTGCCTAAATAGTTGACTAAATTAAGTATTTCGACTAACAACATTAGTCCTGTGCAAACCAATTGAATTTCAGGATCAGGTATAATATAAAAATCGCACTTTTTTATCAAAAATCACTATAGTATTTCTAAATTCCAACTAATTTTTACTATAAGAGGATTTCTTTTGAATAACGAACTTGATATAATTAGAATCACTACTGTCTTATACAAGAGGGTTTTGATGAATGAATGGACAGGTGATAGAGATATAATAGTTAATAATTTCATAGAGATATTGAATAGAATAAAGCATAAAAATGTTATTGAGATTACATGCTTAGAAAAATTTCAAAATTGGGGTGATGGTATAGAATTAAAACAAAGAGTAAATCTGATATTAACATTTTTGATGAAATTATCGTATAAATAACAATTTTTAATTAGAAATAAAAGTTGATTTGTTAATAAAAAATCTAAATAATATAAAAAAAAATTATATAAGAATATGTTGAGGCAATACAATTAAGTTTATTTGATATTTATTGCTATTTTTAGCCAATTAAAATCATGAAATTTGATTAATTCTAGATTAGTTCAAAACTTAAACAAATAATTAAACTCAACTATTTTAAAATAAAATATACATAAAAATAGATCCTCTTAATAGATAATGCTTCATATAATTAGAAATATATTAAACTATATAAATTAGCTATTCAATTAAATGAATATTTTTATATTACTTGAAATAGAATAAATCCAATAATAGTATACAATTGACAAGTTAATATATTTAGAGAAAAAAAATTGTATTTATTTAATGGAATAAAATAAGTCAAAGTTTATTCAAATAAATATAATAGCAATAAATTTGTAAAAAAATTTTTTTATTAGTTATAGTTATAAAATAATATACTGTATACTATAAATTTTTTGATACAAAATTAAGAGATATTATTAAATCTAGAATTAATATATTTTATTTTAAAATATTACAGCAGTGAAATAAACATATTATTGTAGTATTATAATAAAATTAAAGCGGGATCAGTTGGAAACAATTTTGGCAGAATTACTACAAATGCTTCAGTTTTTTAGTGGAGATCTAATTTTTTATAGAACACTTAATAAGAATTCAATTATATTTCAAGATTAGATACAACATTATTAAAAAAAATGTTGATTTGGACAAAAATAGCTTATTCTTAAAAAAATTATATACTAAATTATATTTTGTATATTAATTTGTAATTTGCCTATAAATGTATGTATTCACATAGTAAAATTGTGGATAAGTTTAATATAAACATCATAATAAAGCAACAATCTGATGTTGGTCTATAGTAAAATTATTTTTTTTATTAAGTTAATCTCTTTTTAGCTTCTAATTAAAGTTATAAAGCTAAGATTTGTAGATCTAATATTAAAAATTTATTAAAATCGGACTAGTGATATCTTAATTTTTCTCTTCAAAACTTATAAAATTTTTTCACAAAGGGGCATCCATAAATAACGTTATACAAAAGGGGGGTTGGACGAACGCTAATGTTTTTTTCAATAAGTAGGAGGGGTCAAAAAAATATAATGTAATTTTTTTAGGAAAAATTGGCTAAAAATTGAACTAGTAGTCCAAATTTAATGATTTTGGTACCATTCGATTCGTCTCGGTGAGAGGAGTCGAATGGTACTAATTTCATTTCATTTGGATTACTGGATCAAATTTTATTGGCCAAATACTATTGGTTATTATGTTTTTTTATAAAATGACTATAAAATCAATAGTTTTTTGTGAATAACTATTGATCCAGTAGTCCAAATGAAATGATTTTGGTATCATTGGATTCGCTACACTGAGACGAATCGAATGGTACCTAAACCATCCAAATCGGATCACTGTGTCACAAAATATTCAAGTTTTTGTAAAATTTTATATATAAACATACAGATTTTGAAAAATTTTTTTATATACTGTAGTAGGGGGGGTCCACGTTATTTATAGATGCTCCCAAGTTTGTAAAGAAATTTTATTAGATTATAAAAAAAAAATTAAGATACATCAAAAATTACTAGGCTGATTTTAATGAATTTTTGCTATTAGATCCACAAATTCCAGCTCTACAACTTTAATTAGAAGCTAAAAAGAGGTTAACTTAATAAAAAAACATTTTTACTATAGACCATGTTGCTTTATTATGATATTTATATTAAACTTATCCTACAATTTTACTATGTGAATACTATATGAATACATCCATTTATAGGTGAATCATGAATTAATAATAAAAAGATTTTTTAAGTGATTTTACTATTTATTTGTTTAAACTTTAATAATAATAGGTTTTTTTCTAATGCTAATTTAATATAAAGATAATTTAACAAAGTTTAGCAATAGTTATATATGGATAGAAATTTGAAAATAATACTGGAATACGACCCTGGACATCTCTCATATAGGTCATAACTGATCTGCATGAATTTAGACGTTTTTGCTGCCTCTAAAATCAAGTAAATTTGCAAAAAGTTGAATTATTACATATAAATTTTAAGTAATTTGCTAAAAACTAAATTATAACATCTAGATCAGGTAAATAAATATAGTGCAATTCAATGAAAAAACTCTTTCTGCTGATCCTCACGGCCATACCTGAACAAGAAGAGAATTTTAAAATTTCAAAACAACTCTACTAGCAACCAAGTCAAGCAAGCTTAATAAAAAAGACAAAGAACAAAAATTCAGCTTAAGTCTATTAGAACGAAAATTCTTTTACGGAAAAAATTATAAGTGTAGGCAAGGAAAAAATACTTTTTACAAAAATTTGACAAATTTTCAAGATTTGTGGAGTATTGATAATATTCTGTAGTGCAGATCAGTTACAAACAAACGCGTTCAGAAGTAAACAAAAAGTAAACAAACAACAATAAACAACAAACAATCTAAAAAGGTCAGACACGTGTCAAATTAGGAAGCTATTTTTAGAATATCAAATATCGGTGTAGATAATCAATGATTAACCCCTATCTAGTACCAGATTGGAAAGTCAATTTTCTCAAAAAAGGCTGCCAAGCCATTAGATCAGGCGCTAGAAGTTGTATAAACTTACTTAAAAGGAAATATAAAAAGTACAAATAATTGACCAGGAAATCTCGGCTGCAATCCAAACAATCACTGCAGAGGAAGTTTATATTATAAGGCAGTTAATTGAAAACTATCCAAAAATTACGGAACACCAACTTAAGCTGATTAAAGATAATAAAGAAGATAAAAGACAAACTGACGAACAGAGAAGAAAGGATCTTTTACTGGAAGCTAAAAGCGGTTTTATTGATTATAGAATTGAGGAAATGGAAGAACAAAGGAAAGTTCAAACTGAACAAATGTCGATTGATGTAGAATTACACAAAGATAACATCTCCAAAGTCTCAATGGACTTAGACTCAAATAATGGTCAAGACAAAGATAATAAAGTGGACCCACTTCAAAAAGCAAATATGGACTGTATAAACAAGAACCAAGATATATCTTCCCTTTCAGAAACACACAAAAGAAAGAAGAAAAAAGATATTAAATTTCCAATGGAACTGGATATAAATTCAAACCAAGACAAAACAGAATCAGAGGAAAAATTAGATCAGAGAACTGAAAATATAACAAGTATAGAAAAGGATTTGTTTCAGCTAAATCCTTCTCTTAACAGAACAAGAGAAAGAGTTAGGAAAAACCTTACTTTATGGGATATACCAAATGGGACTCTCGCACGGCAAATTAGAAAAAACCTCAGTTACTATGGTAGGGTAACAGAGGACCCCGAACAATACATATAGAGGTTACATTAGCTTTAATATAAACTTTTTAAAAGTTTTATCCACTTTTTATCAAAGCTAATTAACCATATTTTATATATAAGCTTTAATATTTAATAAAATTTAACCAATTATTAAATATAACAATACTTTTTTTTAATAAAAATTTTTCTCAAAAAAAAATTTTTCAAAAAAAAATTTTTTTTAAAAAAAATTTTTCTCAAAAAAAAAATTTTTCTTAAAAAAAAATTTTTCCAAAAAAAAATTTTTCTCAAAAAAAAAATTTTTTCTAAAAAAAAATTTTTTTTAAAAAAAGATTTTTTTTTAAAATTTTTTTTTTTATCCAAATTTTAAATATAGCCTATTTAAAACTTATTAATTTTATCCACTTTTAATAATATAATATTAAAAGCTTTTATCCACTTTTAAATGTAACCTTTTGACTAATATCCATTTTTCAAATATAACATTTTTGTAAAAAAGTAATCTTTTTAGCCAAAATTTCAATATAACCCCTATATATATTGTTCGGGGTCCTAGTAACAGTCAAAGGATTTATGGCAAACGGAAAGTCGAAGGCAGCGTACGTAGAAGTCAAGTTTAAAAACGAAAAAAGAAGGGCTGAACTAGAAAACGCATGGGCTGTACATTTTGAATTGGAAAAAATGGTTCGAGTTACCCAAGGTCAATACGATACAGAGACACTTGTGGAAAGAAGTAAACACAAACTTATTGTGAAGAATATTCCTAAAGTGGCAATTGAAACCACACTACTCAGACAGCTCAGATGCATTAACGCGAAAGCTGTTTACATTTCGACTAATAGAAATGGAAACCAAAGGTGAACTGCATCCATCTATTTTGCAAACGAGCAAGACTGTAGCTCAGCTCTAGGGAAAACGGTATATTACTATTATACTAAACTAGATTGGATTTCTAGAAGTAACCTTGAGCTTAGAATTAAACAAGAAATTGGGAAAGAAAGAATCCTAACAGGTCCAAACGCCAAAATTATCAACAAAGAACGTAGATTTGGTAAACCGAAAGAGAATGTTCAGGTGAACGAAGAAAAATCAATTAAAAACTATAGAGAACACGTGGAAAAAAGGACGAGGGAAACAGGAAATAAAGAAAACCTCAGATTTACATCCACCTCACAAGAACAACTACAGGTTAACACAATACTACATGAAATACTCAATAGATTGGAACTAATTGAAAATAGACAAACTAGGCACATTAACTATGGGAGAAACGATCTGATAGGTGGGCACATAGCCCACCCTCACTCCTAAAGGCGCCACAGTTGCACTAAGAAAACATGGCAAGATTTGTGCCTTGCCAAACAAAGGGAAAAACAATGCACAAAACCAACAAACAATTAGCACAATACAATTCAATATAGACTCAGAAAGAAGTGGTTTAGATAATCTCAATATAAGCTGTCATAATATTAATGGGCTCAAATACAATAGTTCAAAGGTAGAACGATTAATCGAATGGGAAGTAGAAGAAAAAGTAGATATAATAGGTTTAGCGGAAACTAATATAACGAGTAAAGAGAGCAAATTCATACTAAAAGACGATAGTTGATATGTCACCTTCTGGGCAAATGCCTATAAAAATAAGAAGAAAGGCTCGGGAATTGGCTTGTTGGTCTCAAAACTATGGGAACCTCACCTGGGGAAAGTTAAAAGAGGAAGTGAGTATTTCTTAGAAGCAACCTTCTTCTTCAAACAATTTATTCTAGTAATAATAATGCTTTATATCCCTCCGAATGACAAGGTTTTTTCAAAGAAGGTGCAACAACTAGTAGTTAAAAGAATATTAGAGGGAAAGCAAAGCGAACACGTTGTGATAATGGGTGACTTTAATCACATTATCGACCCAAAGCTAGACCTTCTTAGTGAAAATTCAAACACAAAACAGAAGCACCTCCCACTTCATACCTGGTTAATAAATCAAGACTTTGTGGACACATACAGGAAAGTAAACCCAGATTCGAAAGAAGTTACATGGTCTAATCAGGAAAACGGTACAAGAATTAATCAAGTCTGGATCTCAAACAACCTGCTTGCAGGTTTAACGAAGGCTCAAATTTTGGATATGTCAGTAATTACTGGTAGTGACCACAAGGTATCAACGGTAGGGATCAGAATCGAATATTTAAAAGCCGCATGAAGTATAGCCAAAACCAAAAGAAAAGGTTATAAAAGGACAATTTACCTATACGATAAGGCTAGTGAGAAAGACTGAGATAGTTATGCCAGTGATCTTGACACATATCTAACAAAAAGGAACTCAATAGATTCATTGGAAAGAATTGACCCGAAGGAAACGATTGATCAAAACTTGCTAGATCGTATATGGGATAGTTTTATGAACGGAATTCTCTGTGCCGCGAATAAAAATATACCCAAAAAGAGAATCTTAGATTCACTTAATAATAGAAAGAAGGAAACAAAGACAAAAAAGTTCCTCCTATATCGAAGTGTAGTCGAAATTAGTAAGATCATTAGAGAGATTAGCAAGTATAGAGCAAAAGGGGAACAGGAAAAGTTCACAAAATGGAACAAACCAATTTTTTCGATAAGCACGGCATTAAATATTAAAATGGATCATTGGGAAGAACAGGATTTATCTGATTGGCAAGAGGACCTTAGCGGTTGGTAGAGGATACTAAACCAGAAATTGGCAGCAGAACGCTACAAGGAAAACCTTATACAAATTGAACACTATACAAACGAAAGATGTGAAATAATACATGGTAGACAGGGCAAAATGCTCAAAAGTCTTCTAGAAAAACCATTTAATAAAATCCAACTAGACAGAGTTATAGTGCAAAAAAATGGAACTTGGGAGCTATTGAACAGTCCGCAAGAAGTATTGGACAAAACCAAAGAACATTTTCAGAGACAGTTCAATAGCACGAGCACACCAATAGAAAGCTCTGCTATGTGGCAAGAATGGGCAGAATATTTTGAACCAAAAGACAAAATAAAGGTAGAATGGTACGAAAGCCTAGGTGAAGAGATCTCAGAGAAGGAATGGTACGAGACGCTCTCAGAAGTGAAGAAAAATACTGCTCCAGGTATATCTGGTATAAATTATACCCTTATTAAAAAAGCAAGTGCAGATACGCAATTGCTCTTCAGAAAGTTTGCAGAAATATATATAAGGAGTGGTCAAGTTCCAGAGAAGTGGAAAATAGCGCAATTGTATCCAATTCCCAAGGAAGCGAACTGGGAGTACAGTTACAGTCTTTATAATGTGAGACCTATAGCACTATTGGAAACATTTCGTAAATGCATAACTCGTATCCTCACGAAAAGACTTTCGAAAATTACTAGTACATGCTATTAACGCAATAATGGAGAATGCTAAAGAGAAAAAAAAAGGAGCTATGGTTGCTTATGCAAGATATGTCAAAGGCTTTTGACTCTGTGCCCTTATATATGCTGAACCTAGCTCTAAAAAGAATCAAGCTTCCAGATAACATATGTTTCTTTATTTTAAATTTATTTCAAGAAAGGAAGATTAAGGTTATAACAGCGCACGGGTTAACTGAAGAAATACAGGCAGACAGAGGAATCGATCAAGAAGAGGTTATTTCCTCTTGTTATGGAGGTTGTTTTACGATCCACTACTATGCCAGGTGCAAGAAAATAAGTTATTAGGTATAGGTTGCAGTCTAAAAGCTATACAGACCTTGCCTTTAAACATAATGTAACTTCAACAGCTAGGATTGCAGTAGTCGCATATGCTGACGACACAACCTGGATAGCGGAATCAAAGAAACAACTTAGTGAAATAACTCATGTAGCTGAGCAGTTTTATTCGCTTAACCAAATCAAGGTTAATGGGAATAAATCAAAACTGCTAGTAATTAATAGCTGCAGCTCTGATCAAGAGATTGTTCTTAGTGGGCAAAGAGTAGCACCGGAAAAAAAAAGGTCCTTAATTAGAATATTGGGAGTTTGGATTAGTAAGGGTATGCAAGAATCACTCATTTGACAAAAAGCATCTTATATTGTGAAACAAGTAATAGGCACTCTGTACAGAAAGAAAATGACTGTTAGTCAACTAACCTATATTAACAATATAGTCATAATTCCAAAATTATGTTACATACTACAAACATCTAAACTTTCAAAACACGCATTAGAAAGAATCCACCAGCCATATATCAAACTTTGCAAACAAAAAATTGGGCTAGCTTGTACAGCAAATAACCAGATTATTACGCACAACAATCTAGTAAACATTAAGCCTCTCTGGTCAGAACTTTTAATAAAACAGTTGACTAGTGTTCAGAAAAGACCTGGCAGTCACGGTATCATAGAAGAAATTACAAGAATTCGAATTGATCAGGGTATTGCATGTGCCGGCTACCTCGACTGGACACACATTGTAGGTTTGCCAGTTTGGCTTGCTAAAATTTGGCGAAATAATCTGGCATGTTTGACACTTTTCAAGGCAAAAAGTATGGATTGCGAGATCAATCTCTATGGAGAAGAGCAACTAGGACGAAGGCCAGGTTCACTGGGTATGGAAGTTAATAAAATTTTGCCAGAAAAGGTTTTCACAAAGGCCTACTACCACCTCTTTGAACTGGGAATAGTATATATAGAGCAACTATTAGAAGAAGATGGAAAACCCTTCTAATGTGGCCGCAAATCAAGTTACTCCGAGCAGGAAGCAAGAAGGGTAGAAAAGCTAGCTGGTTCAAATTTTTGGAAGAAAGCTTAATCATAGATCCAAGCATGCGCTAGATCAATACAAGTTATCAAACAAAGACATTAAATAACCTCGCTTCTAGACTGGTCCTTAATAAGCTACAAGAAGATAATAGACACAAAGAGGGAATCTATTTTAAAACAAAAAACTTATCAATTGAGCTAGGCAAGGTTCTTAAAAAAGGGGGTAATAGAATCCTTGTGGAGCACTGGATTTCAGCAAAGGCTCAAACCCCTTCAACAAGAATGGCCAGTAAGTGTAGGGGTTGTGCACTAAATACACTCAAAGCTAGCCCAAATTGTGTTAGCCGAATTTATAAACACAATATAATTGGAGTTTTTCCCTCATCGGAAAAGTTGGTTGAAGCAGGGCACCTGCTAATATCACCAAAAATGTTTGAAAGATTAGGTATAAAGTTTAATGAAACAGAAGATACGGAATCGATTCTACAAGAATTAGAAACTATAGAGAAATTAGAAGTAGAAATAGTTAAAAATAGAACAAAAAATTTAGACGTAGCCTCAGATTTAATAGATAGTTAAGGATTTTGAATAGGAGGGGAAAAAACTTGGTTTTTTATACAGATGGTTCTTTGGTTATAAGGGAGGAGTCAAACCCAAATACAGCACAAATGGGATTTAGTTGGGTATTAGTAGATCTAGAAAGAAACATAGCATTAGACGAATACTATGGAAAAACAAGTCTGTGGCCATCTTCAACCAAACCAGAACTTTTAGCAATTTGGTCAGCACTCCTGGTCTGCCCGAAGGGAAGTGTAGTTACAATTTGTACTGATAGTCTAGCCGCCATTAATAGCGGTTGGTACAAAAAAAAGAACTATATGATAGTCTCACAAATTGTCGAACTATGTATGATTAAACAACTCGAGCTTATTCTGCAAAAGGTTAAAGGCCATAATAATGACGTATGGAATGATAGAGCAGATCATCTAGCAAAAACAGCAATTAGAGATTCTGCCACAAGCATGGTATCTATAAAAAACAGATCCTTGATATGTGGGGCATTATATTGGAAAGGGATTCTGGTTGAAATGCCCACTCGCGAATTTCTCAGTATACTACACAATATGAACTTAAATTTTACATGGAGTGAAACAAAAGCCTTCGAAGCTGTTAAAGTGGAGGATGAAGAAGATAACTTCTACTGGAAAATTTTCTGGAATAGGTATAAAACCCAGCTCGGAACCAGGTGTAATTCTATCTCCAAAAGCAAAAAGGTATCAACACAGATCAAATTTCTGATGAATTTGGCTCCAACTCTTGAAGTACTACACAAGCGAAAACCGAATATCTACGACTCGCCAAACTGTATCTTTTGCCAGGAAAGCGAAATTGAAACACTGAGCCATATCACAAAATGTACTGCCTTCGAGTTAAAATGGAAAAGAATTGAAGCACTCACATGAGAAAATGCTTGGAACATGCTTACTCCAGAAGCTAAAAGTAGGATTAACCCACCTGCAATTTCTAGGATTATATTTGGAAGGGACATAAATAGTAGAGCCGGTACTAGGTTAAATATGGCCAAAGGTCTGATAAGCCAAAAGGTAGTAGACAAGCTCAACGAATTTTTTCAAGTTACAGAGATACCAAGGTTGCTATAATGGCAGTTCTCCAGGGGTATTGGAATCATTTCTATGAAAACACCTGGAAAAAAAGGTGTGATCATATAATCGATTGGAAAAAAAGACTAGGGATAACGAAACAGTCAAAATGATCAGAATCATGCAGGTCTACTAATGGTGAAGCAGGCCCATCAGTACAGAGGAACATTAATAAAGGAGTAGGAGTAGGATCGAGTAAACATAAGAAACAAAGAACTCCTAATTCGATAGTGAGACAGAAGGAAGGGAAAAGGGACATTACATTGTTAGAAATAAACCATGCAATATTAGTTGCAATGGAAAACTTTATTAAAACTGGTAGGAAACCCTACTGGTATGGTTTTTGATGGTATTTTGACGTTGAGACCCAACTTCCAGAAGTTGGTGCGACAGGTCGTATTTGGGCACTCCTTGAAGCAGCCGAATAAGGTTAGGCTTATATATTGGGTGGATAGATTAGATAGTTTATTTTCTTCTTAGATATAAATTATGTAATTAACCTAGCTAAGCTCTAGCGAGACCGTCAAAGAATAAAAAAAATATATATATATATATATATAGTGCAATTAATAAAAATCTGCACAAATCTGCAACCCTGCCAATGGTTGTTAAAGAATTTTTTTTAATTTTTGCACAGATCTTTAACAATTCAATAATCTATGCAGATTGTAAAATGCGATTAATAATAAATTAAATGCTAGCTAATTGTTCATATATTAAAACAATAAATTTGAATATTCATATATTTTAACAATTTAATTTATTACAAAAAAAAAAAAAAAA
>QKWP01000524.1:243772-263074 GCA_003550325.1 Gigaspora rosea
AAAAAAAAAATTAAAAAAAAATTTAAATAAAATATAAAAATAAATAATTTTTTTTAAAAAAAATACAGTACAAAATAATTAATAAAAAAAATATTAAAAAATTAAAAAAATAATAAAAAAACCTGTTAAAATAAAATAATAAAAAACAATACAAAAATTAAAAAAAAAGATAAAATTAAAAAAATAATAAAAAGAAATGTTTAATAAAAAAAAATTTAAAAAAATAATAAAAAAAAATAATAAAAAATAATAAAAAAGAATTTAAAAAAATCGAAAAAAATAAAGAATAAAACGTTAAAAAAAATTTAAAAAAATGATAACTTTAAAAAATTGTAAAAAAATAACGATAAAATGAAAAAAAATAAATAAAAAAAATAAAAATAAAAATAAAAAAAAGATCGAAAAAGATAAAAAGTTATAAAATAAAAAAAAAAAGATCGAAAAAGATAAAAGTAGTGTATGGTGGGAATAAAAAAAAAGTAAATAAAAAAAGTGCTTTTTTTACTTTATTTATTTGTTTATTTATTGATCGTTTTGTTTTGTTTATTGTTTTTTTCCTTGCGTTTTTATCAGCAGGTAAGTACTTATCCTCCCAAAAAAGAGATAATTCAACAAAAAATAAATATGACGATACAAAAATCTGACCATTTTGACAAAACTAAAAATGGGACTATTATCCGAATTGACCTTAATTTGCTAAAATTTAAATTTGGACCTTTAACCAAATTTGGTCCAATTTGCTAAAAAAATATATGACCTATATCATAGATGTTCGAGGTCCTACTGGAATAATATAAAGGAAGATAATAATTAATTATAGGCCGGTGTGAAAAGATTTGTCCTTCAAAAAATTTCATAATTTTGACAATCAGAATAAGATTTGTTATTCTTGATTAATTATTAAAAATTTTTTAGTATCAAATAAAATAGGTTTTTATCTAACTTATTATATTATTTTTATTGTCTTAATATTGTTTTATTTTAATAATTAAGTATGTACAATTCACTGTATTTGAAAAAAAGAAAAAAAAATTTTTTAAAAAAAAGATAAGGCCATACAAATTTAACTACTTGGTTTTCATAACATGTACCTTTTTAACTGACCCGGCCGGCTGGCTTTTTTTTTTTAATTTCATATATAAAATTTTATAAAATTTATATAAAATTTTTCTTAAAATCCCACCCGGTTATTAAATCATATAAAAAATTTTTTTTGAGGTTTCTAAATTTTGACCCGGCCGGGTTATGAAAACCAATTGATTAATTTTTCATGGCCTAATTTAAATAATTTCACAACCAATATGCAGTTGAATGAGCTTGTACTATGCAAGTGCATTAATGTGCATATGATAAAGGTATGATTAAAATTTGAGCAAAATTGAATCACTAGTTGTGAAGAAATTTAGCTTTAAAGCATGATAATTTGATCTTTTTACTATATATGTGTATATATAAATTACTATAGTAAATTATATAGTAAATATATTTAAAAAAAGTTACTATTAATAAATTTTTTTATTTTATCAATAAAATAATCAAAATAATTTTATTTTTATCAATCCTATAACCTAATAATTATATTAAATTAAAAAAATTAAAAATTAATTTGTACAAAAAATATTTTAATCAGAGCTATTTCAGTATTACTTCTGTGTAATGTACTACATACTACAATACAGAAAATTTTTCATTGAAATTTACATTCGTCAATGTCAGATTCTATCTCAACTGAAAGATAAGTTAAATACATATCACTCACCTCCGACATCTGTATAGACAATTTCTTGATTTTTTTGAGGTGTCAATATAACCAGAGTGATGTACATACATATATATTTTATTTATCACAAAAATGAGTTCAACTATGAATACGAATTCACTGAGGTTACGACATAAATATTTAGAAAGCATACCTTCAGCTAGTTAATTCAGAAGTTGATGAGACTGGGTCATTCTAACAAACAATACTGCTGTACTGTACTGTCAGGGTCACAGAAATATTATTTCGATTCAAAGTAAAAATTTCGAATGACTTGGGTAAATATTTTAAAGGTACATTTCAATTTGGCAAATAAGCATAAATTTAAACTTTGCAAGCTATTAAACTTCCGAAAGTTTATCGCTAATCTATTTTATTTATTATTTATTATCCTAAAAAACTAGGATAGTAATACGAAGCAATGAAATGTGAGCTTGTGAAGTGCTATGTCCAAGATTAACAATAGGTATTATTGCGGATTAATAATATTAGTGAAATTGAGTGTATATTGGAATAATCTAGCAACTCGTTTACCTATTCTTTCTTAAATATATTTGTTTATCCGTAGCAAGCTGTGCCCTTTTAGATAATGACTGTCAAAATTTATCTTGTATTACAACCGAGATTGAGAAATCTTATATAGGATTTTTTTGATATTTTTGTGATAATAGTTTTTTTTTTAAATTTCTTATATAGAATTTTTGCAGAATAAATAAAAAATATTTTACCTATCATCGCAAAATCTCCAAAATTCAAATTATCCCACAAAATTGCTTCAAATTGATCCACAATAAATCACAAAATTTTCATCGATTTAGGGACGATGGTGGATTTAATCCTACGAAGATATCAATACAACAATATCGAAGAATGGTTATTACTTAACTGTTGGGTTAGTGATATGAAATTTTCTATTTCTTATTCGCATTTTGTCTCAAATTTTAACTTAAAAGTTTAACGTTTATGATGAGACTTGCTTAGCCTTACTATCCTAAGCCTTTAAAGTCAATTATGAATTTGACAACAAAACGTTCATGATAAGAAATTCAATCATGACTCTCAAATACTTGGGATCTCAAGTCATCTAAAAAAAAAATTAACTATTACAAAAAATTCTCAATCAGATTCCAAGATAAGGTGTAACAAAAAAAATCGCGTATATGTATTAATCACAAAATTTTGATTGCGCCTGATCTTGCAATTTAATCGGTTTCATAGAATTTTTGTCCCAGCATCATTGATCAAAATTTTTTTTTGCCATCACTTTGTCACCTAAATTTATTCTATACTAAATTGCAAAAGATGAATCCATCTTATGCTGAATTTAGAATAAACAAATTTATTTTAAAGTTATGGTATTTTTATGTCACTACAAATCCTGAATTAGTAATAAAAATACCCCAATTACTATATCAAGATCACAGGGTATGTAATAAAAATATTCTGAGCTGTTGGTATTAGCGAACCAAAGTTTCTGCTTATACACGTATGGATCAGAGTATTTTTACTAAATACCCCGTGATCCTGATATAGTGATTGGGGTATTTTTATTACTTGCACCCAAAATGTTGTTGTTAACGAAGACTTGAAGTTGAGAAGGCAGAAAACAAAATGCAAATTCACTACCAAAATCCTGCCGATGCAGATGATGTAAATGGAGCGATGATGAAAAGGAAACAGATGTTCAAGCCAATAAGCATATGAAATTTACATAAGATTTTTGATAACAGATGAATTCTTTGTGTTCATCCTTTTCATCACCACATATTTCATCAGTGAATATATCTTTTAGGCTTATACTGTTATTCAATTTAGGCAGATCTCATATTAATCCCCATGATCTAGATATAATGCTGTAATGATCGGGATTATTTTTTATCAGATTTTACAGGTTATCAATTTTAACAAAATCTGTTTTGGGTGGTTCAACAGCAATATCACTCTCTTCGAATTTATGTAATTGGTGAATACAATGATTGAATTTTCCAAAACAATTCCTGTCAAAACTAATAACCTTCAAATCAGATAAAAAAATAATCTACCTAGTTCTTTTCTGCTATATAGACACTACAGAACCTTTTAAAACCAATATGATAGTGGATAAGTTTAATGATAGTATAGAGACTATTAGATATGAAATATAAAAGTTATTATTTTTATATAACAGAAAGAAGGTTGGCAAATTATTTTTTATTATATTTGGACTGTTATTGATTTTGAAAGAGTCTGTTTTAATAGGTTCAACAGTAGTTGTAATGTTTGTAAACCAATTACTTCTTAATACAAATACTATACCTGTTTATTATATATAGTTTTTGCTTTGAAATCATGTTCTAACATTTCTTATTGGGCTAATTTAGACAAATTCAAACCCAAGTGCCAGTTTTTGTTTATATTTAAACCATTTTTTACTTTATTGATTTGAAAATTACTAAATTATTCAAATAATATAAATATATTAATTAAATAATAAACAAAATTTCAATTATTAAATTTTATTTATAAAAATTGTATTTTCTATAAAAATAATTTGTAATTTTATTTTTATTTAAATAAAAATTTATTTATTTATTTAAAAAAATTATAAGATACTTTTTTTTAAAATTTAATAGTTATAAAACAAATAATTAAAATATAAAAAACAATTCTTGAATCTCGAAGTTTAAAATTGCTAAAAATACCTTATAATTGATAAAATTTTTAATTTAAATTAGCATTTTCTACTTGCTTGCTTCATTTTCTGGTACTACTAAATTTTCAATATAATCACAGTTGTCAGATTCATCATTTGAACTAATTAAAGACCTTACTTCTTCTAATATTATTACTAATTCACTACGTTTTTTTTTTATTTAATTCCACGATATCTTTTTTGAATACTTTCACCTGCATGTTCAAGAAGTGCATCAATTTTGCAAATAATTTCTGCATTTGTCATAGATGCTTCACTTGTTTGTGCTATAGCTTCTTGGTTTGTAATTGGAATTTGTTTAAATAAAGAAGGTAAACCATTATTAATAAAAACATCAGTAATATATTTACATCGAGCTTGCTTAGCCAAATTAGTAAAATCCATTAATTGTGAACTTAATTCATATTCTCCTTCTAAACTTTTAAAATTAGTTTTTAAATCTATTATTGGATTAGTAAAATTATCTTTTCTTAAACGAGCTCGAAATCTTTGGATTTCTGTAATTGCTTCTGGTCGATTTCTTGGACCAGTTGTTTGAGAATTATTATGCCCAATTAAGTTAAAGAAATTATTTCGCAGCTAAATTTAATATATAAATTAATTTATATAAGGCCATATAAAGTTAATTTTTTGGTTCTCATAACATGAAACAAAAAAAATGACCCGCCCGCCCGAACTTTTATTTAAAAATTCTATATATAAAATTTTATAAAGTTTTTAAAAAAATTTTTTTGAAATCCCACCTGACTATTAAAACATATAAAAAATTTTTTTCAAAAAATTTCCAAAATATGACCCAGCCGGGTTATGAGAACCAAAAAATTAACTTTATGTGGCCTAAACTTAAATTTTAAACAAAAAATTATAATTATTTGCATACCTCAAAAAATTTTTTACATTCCGAGCAGCAATTTTCTAATGTTTCATTTGTGGAACAGGTGGTATTAATGTTTTCAAAGCCTTATTAATTTCTTCTAAAATTGCATCTAGTCCTTGATGCTGGTTAAATAATCCTGATCGAGAAACTACACAATTTTTTTCTATAATATCTCTTACTATTGGATCAAGCCGCATAAATTGTATTTCATCAGCAATTTCAATTTGACAATGTATTGGATGCCTTCGTGCAGACCATATTGGAGAAAAAACTCTTTTTGCAGCTCTTTTTAATAATGGAATATTTTCTCTAATTGCTTTTTTATAATTAATAATAGCTTGAAGATAAATAAATGTCTATTAAAAAAATTTATAAAAAATTTAATTAGTAAAAATATAAATATATAAATATTAATTATATAATATTAAATATTATTACCTGTTCAAATTTGACTTGATAAAGTGGATCATTTTGCATTTTTGCCCAGGACAAATATTCTTTAGTTGATGGAATAGAATGACTTTTAACATATGGCCATATTAATTCCATAGCTATAGCTTGATGATAAATATTACAAATTGAATCCCATGATTTATGATGATCATAACATTTTTTAAAATAATTAAGTTGATTTTCATTTTTATATCCCTGGGATATTGCAAACTGTTTAAGATCGATATTCCTGTTTTAAGTAATAAAAATTAGTATTAAAAAAAATATATCTAAAAATAATATAAGCTTACCAATTTAATTCTACATATGCTCATTTCCTCATGTAATTGTCCAGGAACAAGAACTAACTATTGATATTTGTCTTTTATTTTGGCCATTCGATGATATGGAATTCCATCACATGTTACAACTGTCTGTCCATTTACAAGTTTCATCTTTAATTCCTGCAATATTTTCAATATGAAGAAGAATCTTTTCAATATTAGTAGTTGTATTAGGGTTAATATCAAGAGGATCAGGAACAAAAATTTCTGGAGTATTAACTTCTTGATCAGCAAGTGTTTTTTGAGTAATACTAATTTTTGGTATATTGGATTGTTGAGTTTCTTTTTCAAAATTATATGGCTTAAATAAAGCTGGTTTGTCTGTTACATTTTTAACTTCTTCAATTTTTTTTGGCATTTCTGCCAATGTAGGTAAACGGGATTTACATTTGGGGCAAACTTGCTTTCGATTATCAATATTTTTTTCTTTGCAATTTGGACATTCTTTATTACAACAATTATTTAAACTTATATTAGATACAAGTAAATCAATTGTATTAGTTGAAGATAATTTTTCTTCATACAAAAGATTAATTATTTCAGAAATATAAGTAAATAATTCTTGATCTATAATTTCTTGCATTTCAGGTGTAATATCAAAAAGGCTTTCATATTGTTCTTTACTAAGTGAACTAATAGCCAAGGCATATTAGTATATTGAATAGAATTTTGAGAATTCATATTAAAAGCAACAAAACTAGTAACAATATGAAATATAACTGTATTAAGTCCTCGATCCAAATAATTTTTTTGCCCTCTTTGTTCATTATCAAATGCCAAAAATAAAAGACCTTTTGGCAAAGTTTCTTCTTTTTCATTTAATTCATCTAACCAATTTTGAAAACTAGAATAACTTTCTGAACTTGTAATATGATTATCAATATTAATAATAGTTTTTGAACGAGCGATAGAATTATTTGATAGCTGATGCCATAAGACCCACTTCTGATACATATTTTCCATGCCTAGATCCATATAGTAAATCAATAGCTATGGCCCTTTTAAAAATTTTTTCAGTACTTTCAGTTTCTGTATTAAAATTATTACTAGTTAATGTTTTAATAAATTTTACAATAACTGAATTACGTTGACTTAGCCATAATTGTGGAGTATAATTTAATAAATTTTCTAAAGAAAATCTATTATTATTTCTAATAAGAGCCTCAATATCATTATATAATGGTTCTCGTTCAATTAGTGCAATATCAATAATAGTCTGAATACGCTTATGCTGATTGTTATAACGAGAATCCCACTGTTAAGATAGTTGCTTATTTGCTTCACACTGTTCTTGATATAATTTTCTTAACTGAGCTATTACTTGATGATATTCTTCAAGTTGTTTGTTTAATTTTAATATATCTTCTTTTTGATTTTCTATTTGCTGTTGTAAATCAGTAATTATATATGTATTATTTTCTGCAACTCTTTGAAACTCTGACAAATGATATGATATATTGTCAACAATTGGTTCATCAATATTAGAACTATTATCAAGTCGAGATTTCTTATTAAAGCTACCTAATAAGTGTTGATAAAAGTAATCAGCATGTACAACTTGATTATAATGGTTTACACAAATAGAAAATTCAGAAAGGTCTCGATCTTTAAGCTCTAGTATAAAATCTTGAAGTGCTTTAAGCTTCATAGCTATTGCTGGTGCATTAGCATTTCTCCAGTGCTCTGAGTTTGGAGGCATTCCACAAATATTTAATTCCTGATCCTTATAATTACTAACTAAATCCAAAAATATACAAGGAAGTTCATGAGCTTTTTGATTTTTGCTTAGTTTTTGAGGACTCTGACATTGTTTTTAAATTAGATAGTATTTTTTTTAAAAAAGGTAGTTCAAATATACAGTTTTTCTTTTTTTACAATGAACTGTTGGTTCTGTCTATTAAAAAAAGTTTATATAAAATTATTATATTTTTATAAAAAACTACAACTCTTTTTATACAAACTATTATAAAATTCAAAAAAATTTTTTTTTTAAATGTTAAAGGTGAGACCTTGCTTTTATCTTTATTAAATTTAATAGAAACTTTTTACAATACTGAAAGAAATTTCATTTTTTTTTAAATCTAATGCTAAGAATAAAAACTCAGACATATATCTAAGTAAACCTAAATACTTATCTGCAGCCTAAACCTACCAGAGTGGCCAAGGCTCACCTAGATTTGTGTATATGTAAGAATATCTGATGAAGGTGTAGAGAATTTGATCCATTTATATAACCAAGTTTCAATTTTTTGTAGTGAAATATCAAAGATGTGATTATGACTATCTTGTATATTTTTTGAAGAGTTGGATATAGAAAATGTACTAGAAAGAGAAGATGAAGCTTGGGAGTATAATGCTTGATTTTGAGATCTAGAAATGCAGTATGGGATCCAAATATTTGTATAAATTTGCTGATTGATATGAAGTAAGAGTGAAATAGTGAGAGAGCAGGCAGATTTAGAAGATGTAGTAAGTTCATATAGAGTAGAGATAATATCCAAAGGTATCAAACCAGATAAAGTAGAAAGCAAAGAAGGTTGGTTGGGAAGTTGATGAATTTGAAAGCTATTCAAGTTCATAATTTGAGTGTATAGGTTCTCAGCAGCTAAATTAGTGATTTCAAGTTTGTTAGGACTTAGTATATGAGCTAAGGAGTCTTTTATAAGTTGGAATAAAGGTTCAGAGGTAGGACAAATAATCCAGTGTAAGGGTTCACTTGCTTGTTGGCAGAGGTGACAGGTATTAGGGTAAGATGGATTTCTTCGATGAAGAATATGTGGAGCAGGGAGATCATCTAAAAGTATTTTAATTCTAAAAGATTTGAGTGTTGAAGAGTAAAAACTATGTGAATAGTTTGAAATTTTTTGGTTATTATTAATATATAACCAGGTAGCATTCCAGTTAATATATTGTGATATTGGTAGCCATTGTTGAAAACGATTTTGAGAGGACCAGAGAGCAAGTATATGTGCATGGCAAATAGTTCTAACACAGTGACGGATAGGAAGTTCAATAGAAAAATTATCAACAGAAAGAGTAAAATTGTGATTGTAAATGTTCTGTGAATCAAAAAGAAGGTATGGGCAGTTTGATGACAGCGAGCTAGTTGATCAGCTTTGTTATTGAATTCATCATCTTGGTGTGCAATAACTTTATGAAAAGTAATATTAAGATTGTATGATCTAATAAAGTTTAATAAAGTATTCCAGATAGGCCAATAAGGTATATTAAAGGGTTTGGAGAGAGGCATAGTATGAATTAAGCTACTGTATTTGGATATTACAGATTGGGAATCTGTAAAGATTTGTATAGAACAGTTTCTAGGAGCAGTACTAATAGCTGATAAAACTGCTACTAGCTCAGCTTTAAAGGAACATGGCCAAAATTTGATTTGTGATTGGAAAGTATGTAAAATGTTCTGGTTATACAATTGTATCCAGCCAATACCCATAGAACACTGAGAATTGCCCAGATCAATAACAGAACCATCAGTATAAAATGTTAATTCTGTTAGATGACTATTGTAATGGCAAATTGATTGCAAGGTATCAAGTGCAGGGCTAGAGTGAAAGAAAGAAGGTATTTGTGCTGTTGGTATAAGAAGATTTGGTAGTATTGGAATACTTGTTGGATTTCTTGCTGCAGTTGAAAAAATAAGGTCAAGGTAGTTGGCATTTAGGTTTACAGATTTGTCAGGATTAAGTCTTCCAAAAAATTTGGTGGCATGGCTTGTTGGAATAAGAATAGTACATTTGTTTGCAATAATGTTGGAATTGAGAGAGCAGCTAGAGCATGGAAATGTAATAATAGATGGTGTTGGGTATAATCGTGTAAATTGTGGCTGAATATTGCACTGCCAATGTGTGATAAGAGTATAATCTGAAGTACTAGATTGGCGACGTGCCTTGCCAATAACTATTTGATTATCAAATAGAGTAATGAGCCAAGGTTTAGTATATTTAGAGAAGTGTCCAGTAGTATAGCTGTAGTAGTTAGTTTGCGGTAAATTGAAGTGTGGGTAAATAGTACGTTCATATGCATGGCTTGTTGTTTGGTCTTCCAAAAAGGTAAACCACAAGGGAATTTTGCCTTTTGGAATTTTGTTAAGTCTGGGTGAAATATGTTTCCAGTCAAGCAAACATGAGTTGTCAAAGGAGGTGAGTTGATCGAGAAATAGAAGATGATGATGTCTAATTTGTTTTTTGAAGGTAGGATATTTAGAATGCGAAGATAGTATAGATTCAAGAGATATTGCTCCCTCTTTGATAGTAAATGGAATATTAAAGTTAGGATTAGAATTAATAGTCCATCCCAGATGTTTAAAAAGTTGAATAATTTTGAAATTAGTTGTATAGCGGTTAGGGCCATCTATAGTAGGATTAGGATGCGAAAAGATGCTAGTAGATGACCAAAGGTTATTTTGGATTTGCTGGATTCGAATATGAGTTGTAGTACCGAGTAGGTTGTTGTCATTTAAGCGTTTAATAAAGTTAGAGATATGGTGTTGGAGCTGTATATCCCAAATATTTTTAATATTATAAAGTTGAGGATGAAGGAGTGTACTAGTAGGAATAGTGCGACTTAGTTTGGCCTTGTGCTTGACTAGACCTATATGGTGCGAAAGAATCTTGTTACAAGCTGATCTGTTAATGACAATATTTTGTATACGATATTCCATAGTAGGAATTATAACAGTATTAATGATATATCGTGCTTGTGTATCAGTAATTTTTTTAGTTCTAGCAATATTGATAAGCTGAGAAGATTCTGTTATTAATAGGCATGTTTGCTTTGATTGTTTGTTGTCAAGTGTAAACCAGCATCCAAGGAATTTGAAAGGTTGATATGATGGCCATAGTGGAAGAGCATGGTTGTTAAAAATAATAGAGGTATAGTTATTAACTTTCAGATTAGTTGATAGAATGGATTTAGATGGATTAACTTGAATATTAGCCATAGTATAGAAAGATTCTGCAATAGAGATCATTCTAGTAAGTTCAGTTTGTGAAGAGGCAATCCACAGAGTATCATCCATATAGGCCAGGACAGAGCATTTTGTCTGGATTTTGTCAAATGTCTGATTTTTGAGGTTAGTCATCCAGGATGTACCGATTGAGTAACCAGGTGTATTTGTATGAATATGAGTAATTAAAGGATCATAATAAATTCTCCAAAGAAGAGGAGTAATAGTTTCGCCTTGATCTATACCATTCTGAACCTGATAAGGTGCAGTAAGGCCAAGATTAGTAATGACTTGGTTTTGTCTGTCAGTTAGTAAGTCCAGAAGAATATTGATTATACTAGATGGTAAATTAAGGCGAGTGAGAGAATGTTTAAAAAGTGTAAAGTTGACAGAATCATAAGCCTTGCTCATATCCTGAGACAATAGCCAAATTTCTTTGTGGTTACAATTTGCATCTTCAATTAGATTGTTTAGAATGTGAATGGGAATAGAAGTACTATTGTTTGAAAGTGCAATGTAGTTATAAGAAGATAGTATAGTATGTTTTGAAAAAACTTGGTTCAGTCTATTAGTAAGAATTTTTGTATAAAGTTTCCGGATGTGTTCAATAAGGCTAATAGGTCTTGTGAGATTTAGATTACTCTCAAAAGTGTTATTTTTTGGAATAGGAAAAATTCTTCCATGTTTCCAAAGTTTAGGAATACGGTTTTCAGAAAGGCATCAGTTAAACAAAGCAGCAAGTGTAGTAATACCATGAGAACCGAGGTATTTGATCATTTCATAGCTAATTCCTGTAGGACCGCAGGCTTTGCCATTTGGAAGTTTAGAGATTGTTTGAAGAACTTCTTCTTCTGTAATAGGGACAGTAAGAGAGGTATACCAGGCAGAATTGATATGAGAAAGAGGCTGATAATGTTGATGCCAGAAATTGTCAAAGAGAAATTGGTTAATAGGTCTGTGAGCAGTCCAATTATGGTAATATGATTTGATATGCTGTTTGATTAAGCTAGGTTCTGTGACAAGTTGGTTATTAAGTTTAATATTCGAGAAGTGTATAGGGGGTTGGTACCGATCAAGAATGTTATTAATAGCTTGTTTAGGTTTGGAAGTTAGGGTTTTACAACGTTTTTCAGAGGCATGATTAATTTGTTGTCAAAGAAGAAGAGAGTATTCTAACTGGTATGCATGATAGACTTGTTTCCAGACTTCATAGGCATGTTGAAGCCAGGATTGAGTACTAGCAGTATCGAGTAATAAAAGAGGGTCGAGATTGGCTTTAGTGTAGGAATTAATAAAAAGAATATATGAGTTAATATGTGGAAGATAAGAATTTGGGTTATTTTTAATCTTTTTAATAAGGTGGCCAAGTTTTTTGAGTCCAGTATAAAGAGCAGTACAGTGTAGTGTATATTTATGGTTATAGCTGCGTTTGCGAGATATTTTGTTGGAATTAATTGGATTGCTGCTTGTAGGATAGAGTGTTGAATTTTGTGCCAAGTAGTATCAATATTTTCATGAGTATTTACCGAAAGGGGTATATTGTGCTGCAAAAATAGCTGTGTAATACACTCTGAAAATTCTGTCCACTGGTCTGTTGACATAGATTTGTAGTTAAATATTCTTCGACTAGCACCAGTATGTATACGAGGGGGTTTGCTATAAGCATTAGGAAATGTCCAGGAAGAAAAAAGAATAGAATGATCACTAAGAGTGCTAGTTTGACTATTATCAAGATCATATAAAAGAATAAATTGTATATTAAATGAGTCTGTCTATATATAGTCAATTCTACTATGAGCCAGATTGTTTGACCAAGTATAATGTGTATTGTTAAAATGGGCACCTATATCAAACATGTTTGTATGATGTAGAAAGTTGATAAGTTTGTATTTGAAAGAAGAAGAGCTTATAGTATTGTCTTGTGTATTAAAGTCCCCAAGAATAATAGGATGAATATTTAGTTGTCGAGCTTGTAAAATCCAGTTAATAACAGTATTCTGAGTATTATTTCTTTTAATAATATCAGTTGAAGATAAATAAACAGAAATAACTCGTAACTTGATATTGCTTTTGAAGAAAAGGTCGAGTGCAACTGCGCCTCCTGGGTGCATAAGACAGCTATGAACGTGAGGCTTAAGATAATTACGGATCATAATAGCAGCACCTTCTATTGAACTATCAGCATTAGCCCAATAATATGTATACAAATTGTTGTTACAAAATGAGAGTTTGGTTTTGTGTGAAATTTTGGTTTCTGTAATACAAGCAATAGAAATATTGTGGTTAATGCAATAATCTTGCCATATTTGTCTCTTAGAAGCTGAGTTAAAACCTCTAACATTGTGGGTAGCGATATTAATATGTAAGTCACGAGTAGGTTGAAAGTTTGAAGATATTAAGGGGTTGCCATTTGTAGTTGGTGAACTGTTATAAGGTGATGAAGTAAGAGAAGGTATAGGATCAAAAAGGTCATCAATAGAAGCTGGCAATTGGAAATTGTTATTATTGTTAGAATGTGAGTTAGAAGAATAATTTGATTTGAGTGGAACGTCATCATAAAAACTTAGATCTTCAAAAGGTACAAAAAAGTGATTAGGTAAGAGGTGTTCATGTAATAAATATATATGTGCTTCTTCAAACACATAATCAATTCTGCTTTCTTTAAAAGAGATTCTGATATATTGTTTTTTATAAAACATAGGATATTCTTCTTGTAGATAGGTTAAAAAGGAGCCAATAGTTTGTGGTGAAGGTAAAGATTGTAATCTATGGTAGTATAAAAATTTGTTGTAGCATGTTGATGGTTCATAAATCTCAAGTAAATTATGATGAAAATTGATATTTGATCTTTTTATATTATTAGTAGGTAAGCTAGAATAATTGTCAGAATCATCTGGTAGCAATTCATATTCATCATATATCTCTTGTTCTTTAGGGTAGATAGAGCCGTATTGTTGTGTAGATAATAAAGAATATGTATAATGCAAGTGTGGTATTTCAGTATGGCATGATGAAATGGTATTTGAAGTACTAGCATTATTATCTGGTAGCAATTTGTCATCAGGATAAGTTAGCACTAAATTGTTGGGGTTAGAAAGTAATATCTCAGAGGGAGATGATGATATGGGTTCTGAGATATTTGGTGCAATGTCTTCTATAGTGCTTACCATATGCCTGGCTTGCACGGCTCCGCAAGATTCAGAAGTTCTCAGGTTAAGCATTAGAGGACCGTCATAATCTAAATCTTCCGGGTAAATAGGCTTTACCACCTGCCTACTTACATCATTTTCTTCACTAACTACTAAGGATGTATCTTTTAGTGAAGTGGTGGCTGCATCTATGGGGTAAAATTCAAAAATTTTTAGTTCATCATATCCAGAGTTAATTATAAAAAAATTTAGTATAAAGAGAGTTAACTGTATACAGTTAACTCTTTCTATAATAACTGCTAGTTCTGGCTATTAAAAAAGTTTGCTATATAAAGTTACTATGTTTTTTTTACAAAACTATAACTTTTTTTATACCAAACTATTATAAAGTTCAAAAATTTTAGTTCATTATATCCAGAGTTTATTATAGAAAGGTTTGACTTAAAGAGAGTTAACTATACAATACTCTTTATACTAAACCTCCATATAATAACTCTGGATATAATGAATTAAAATTTTTTAAAGATTATAATAATTTATATAAAAAGAGTTATGGTTTTTTTAAGAAAACATAATAGTTTTATAGAACCAATAGTTTGTTATAGAGAGTTGACTGTATTGCAAATTTTTATATTTTATTTACCTTTTTTAATAAAATGGACTATGAGGGATTCTTGTAAATTATTTATTTAAAAGCTTCTTGCTTCGAATTTTTATTTTGTTTTACACAAGTAGGATACTGCAAAAATGCAAATTATTGGCTCTAAAAAGCCAAAATTGCAAATCATTAGTAGATTGTTCGCCATTTTTGGCAATATCCCCGATAGCTAAAATACAGTTCGGTAAACCAAGTCGATCTTAAAAATTTGACTTGAATACAGTACTAAGAGTGTTCTTACTCAATGGATCGGAAGTAAATTATTAATTACAGAATTATTGGGAAATCGAATAAATGAATCAAGTGTTATTATTGCAATGAACAAATCAAATCACCTTTTTTCATCAAAAATTCGTCATTGATAACGGTCGCTCAACCTTAAGTTGACTTGATTATAATTTGTAATAATTGTCACAGAACATATTGAAATCGGTTTAAAATGGTATGTTGATTTCTATTTAACCCTTTAAAACCCGCTTATACTTGTTTAATATAACTCTAAAACTAACTCTAGCACCTTAAAAAAAATTTTACTGTTCAGTGCCTGCCAATTTTTTTACATTATATATGTTTCATTTTAATCAGATTTTATTTTAATCAGATTCATTTTAATTAATTTTTGTTTTAGCTAAAGTCGATTTTCTTTAATACCTACGTTTGAATTAAAGAGCAGAATACACAATAGAATGTATTGGTACTATCGACTTGGTCAAGTTGATTTTGCAAGTATCGACTTGTATCACTAGTTCGAAGTAAAAAAAAATTTTTATTCTAAGTTAATAATTGTCACGGATCATAATGAAATCGGGTTAAAATGGAATGATTTCTATTTAACACTCTAAGACCAGCTTATACTTGTTTAATATAACTCTAAAACTAACTCTAGCACTTTAAAAATTTTTTTACTTTTCGGTGACTGTCAATTTATTAATCAGATTTCATTTTAATCCGATCCAATTCATTTTAATCCATCACAATAATTAATTTTTGTTTTAGTTAAAGTCAATTTTTTTTAATATCTATATATGAATTAAAGAGTAGAATGTATTGGTACTATTGATTTGGTCAAGTTGATTTCGCAAATATCAACTTGTATTATTAGTTCGAATTAAAAAAAATTTTATTCTCAAATTTAATTTAATTTTATTTATTTTTAAATAAAATCAGGTATTACAGATGCCCAATTAATTAGCCTTTTTTCTGAATTAATCTGAACAAAATTCTTCGATCATTTTTGATAACACAAAAACTTAGAGGATCCTTTTATTATTATAAGCCGAATTGTTCATTTTTATCGCTTTGTTTTGTACGATATCCGATTCCAATCATTCTGTTAAGAAAATGAGTTCAGGAATTAAAATAAAGACCATAAAATTATAATACGAGTTAATTGATGTTACCTATTCGCTCTTCATTTTTTATAATTTTATTTTAAAATAAAATATCCTACACCGTGAAGGAATTGGATGGCTTGCTCGAACTATGGTAGCTTTAAGCTTCGGGATCTTTGATATAACCATAATTTATGAGTTTAGAAAGGTTAAATATTAGTAATTATGATAAAAACAGAATCAATCAAGGAATATATAACAGAATAGAAGGTTCATTAGAACCTTTAAAAGATTTGAAATTAGAACATTTACATATTTCTACTGAAAAAAATGCTTCTTATATGAATGATGAAAAAATTCTATTTTGCTCCAAAACTTTTCAAGGCTAGGTGAAAACTGCCAATACCAGCAAATAAGTTAATAAATTTGATATCAGAAAAGTCTTTTTTGGTTTGCTTCTTGAATTCGGCTACTAAAATATCAAAGAACCGGACAAACAATGGCAGTGTTTAACGAAGGATATTTAGGTACGAGTTCATTTCTTAGACAGTTTATGTCACCAACAGCTCATTTCACAGACAAGTTTTTTTAATCAACAATAAAATTCCAAACCTAATTTAACAACAATGATTTGAATTACTTCGTCTGTGAAATGAGCTATTGGTAAAATATACTGTTCGCAAAATATAAATTAAACGCCTATAAAATAAGCTTCATTGGTGAGATGTCTTTAAAGCAAGTTGATCGTAACTGCTTTCAATTATACTTACTACCGGGCATAGCCAACTAAATTAACGTAAATAAAACAAAATCGATCTTAATAACCTATAAATAAATGAGGGCCTTAGTGATAAAATCTTTTTGCGCAACAATCGAGTCACCTTTGCTGAACTTGTTATCAAAATGGCAAAAAAAAAAATAAAAAAAACGATACTGTCCTTATTGCCAACACAAAGATCGCTCAATTGAACGATTAGAATCCCAACTTCGCCTAGCTTTAATTAAAAATCAAAATCAGGCTAAAAACTCCAAACTAACCCAAGAGATGACAAAACAAATATTTTAAGCTTACCGGATATAGTAATAAAAGAAATTTGAGATCTATTGGTGAATGGGGTGCATGAGCTAGATTAACACGAACATGAATAGTAGAAGTGTCATTGTCACGATTCTTGACTTGATCGTAAGAGTTCTTAGGCTTTTGTTCGAAGTTACTTTAAGAAAAAAAAAGGGTATGCTTATTTTAATAAGGAATTTCTACATAATTTCTACCTTTTGTAAAAAAGTAGATCATAAAGGGATCATAACGGATTATAAACATATAAGTCTTTAACTTTCTTTTCATATATTGTTTAGGTAATAATTAGATACAGCGAACTCCCCCTGAACTTTAGCTCAAAAAAAGATTATTGAGGACCAACCAAAGCCTGGTAGATCGTTCTAGAAATGTTCTTGAATCGATTTCCATTTTTGGCAATATCCCTGACTGTAATATTGACAGTATATTAATTATTAATTAGCTAATCACATGAATGTTCTCCCAGAATTTCTAGAATCGTATGATTGACATCTTATTACTATAAATGGTGTAATCCGCATTGTCCATATTTGGTAATATCCCTGACTGTATTTGAGGCGCAAATCTTTTTGCACCGGCCTATAGATAGAAATTAATATTTTTTGTAAATTGTATATTTTAAAAAAAATTTATTTTTAATTTTTATTGCTTTTATTAAAGATATTATTATTATTAAATATATTAATATATGTTAATTAGCTATAGTATAGATTAGCAAAACATATCTAATTTTTTAGTAGTTGTTTTTAAAAATTTCTCTTACAAATTTTTTATTTATAATTTAAATTACAAAACTATAAAAAAGATTTTTAATATTCTGTTTTTTACAAAAGTTATAAGAGATCAAAATTTGGTAACTTTAATAATAAAACAAAAATTTGGTACAACCCAATCATAATAATGCTAGTTACATGCAAGTAATTTTATTGGTTAATACCTATTATTAACTAGGAACCAGAAACCGGTATGTGTCCAAAGTATAAACTCTTTATTATTTAGAAACTAAAAACCAGTATGAATCTAAAGCACTAAATTTTAAAGTAATATATATATATTGTAATATAATAACTAGGGAATAGAAATTTGTTGCACCATCAGGATATAATAGAACTCTTTCTGATGATCCCTCAAACTAATAATCACCGAACGGACCTGCAACCAAGTGTTTAGTTAGTATAGAAAATAATATACAAAACTTCTCTTGTAGCAACTAGGATTAGTAGTCTTAAGCTTGATGAGTTTTCAGATTATTTGGAGAACTGAAATAGAGCTGAAAAAGAACTCCCTTTGGGTTTTTGGCTCCCTGATGGAAGTCTACAGAACTATCGAACAAGTAGTTAGTAAATACTGGAAGTACATGTCAAGAACTTGTAGAAGCATTAGTGGAAGCAAGCTCCTGGTTTTCTATACTATTCTATACTTTGCAAACTCCCACACTCTCTCTATATTGGTTTTCTAGCCTCCCATACGGCTTTTCGCAAAATTTTTACCAAAAAGTAGGAATTTCAGCTTACCCCCTTCGAAAGATCGACATTGTTTACCCATCCCAAAATGGAAACTCAAGTCACGAGAAGTCATGAGAAATCACAACACAAGCTGCTGACGTGTTCACGTGTATTGCAAGGATTGACGAACGTCTATGGAGGGTTCTAGAAAAGTTTTGATTGGCATATCTCAACCTCTTAGTTTAGTTTTTTCCTTATGGTTTTACTTTAGATACAGTAATAAGATCTTAGTTAATACTGTGTGATTTTTTATAAGCATAGTATAGGCTTCGATTATACTATTATTTAGATTTGTTTTTCTTCTCTCTTTTGTTTTTTCTTTTTGTCAGTTTCTTTTCTTTTTTTTTGTTTTTTCTTTTTCCCTTTTTTACTCCCTTTTTGTATTCATTTTCTATTTTGTCTGTTTTTACTTTCCCACCTTTTTCATGTCCTTTGTGAAGAAGGAAAAATTTAAAGGAAAGAAAAAAAACAGTCTTGATATAGCATACAACGCCGGTGTCAGTGATAGTTGGGC
>QKWP01000524.1:266159-285710 GCA_003550325.1 Gigaspora rosea
TATGCGAGACCAGACCCTCTTCCAAAAGCTTACGTCTCTTTTAATTACTCTGAAAAACCGGACCTCCCACTTGACCCAACCCAGGTGACAAAAGTAAACTTGACGCTACCTATTAAAACGCCGAAAGAGCTGACAATTGCTGCCCGAGCCTTGAGACAACATTACTTCTTCCAATCGATCCCCAGTAAATGGATCGAAATACCTAACCAAGAAGTCTCCTCAGATAACCTTCCCAAACTACCATTCAACAACGAACAAATTAACAAACACATAAAAGAAAGGGTCACCTCCCCTTCCATAACCTTTCCTATTACTAAACAACCCGATGTCCCAAAGGCAATTGAACTTCTGAGAGAGTTCTTTACTTTTGACTTCCTACCAGACATACTATTCAACGTCCCCACTTTAACTCCTCCAAGTTGGAACCTTTTTGGAAAGCACCCCCCACCAACAGAAGACATCGACATGACTCTATCAGAGTCAAACGAAAACAACTCTACCCTTATCAATGAGTGATCAACTAACATCACAATCTCAGAACACTCCTACCAATTTACAAATACCAACACCAAACCAAAACGACTTGCACAACTTCAAAGAAAAAATAAACATAGCCACCCATAACATTAGAGGAATTAATAATCTTACTAAATTCCATCTCTGGATAGACTTCTGCTTACAAGAAAAACTACAAATTGTTAGCCTTACGGAAACCAAATTAAAAGACAACCCCAAAGCTACTACCAACCCATACTACAAAATCTTTACCTCCAACTACCATCCCACCTCAACACAAAGTAGAAAAACCAGTTTGGGCACGGCAATACTCGTCCATAATACTATACAGCCTTATATACATGACATAAATACTCTCCCGGGTACAGCTATATACATTGACTTCTTCTTCCCTGGCAATAAAACTCGGGTCATATCAATATACCTACCTTCCAATAACAACGAACTGTCCACTCGTACACAAAAACAAGTATCACTCTGGACCGTGGAAGCTAAAAAGAGAAATTGGCATATTCTCCTTTTGGGAGACTTCAACGCCAACCCTGATACTCACAAAAAGAATAAACTACCGCTCTTCTCTGATCTGTTTTCAAACAACCTCACTAGTCTATTAAACTTTCACAAAATTTTAGAACCAACCTGGCAAGGTCGGGGCCTTAACTCCCAAATCGACGATATCTGGACCTCATCCCGAATCCTTCTAGACTTCGACCCTCCACAATTGACTGACCCAACAGGCATATCCGATAGCGACCATAAAATACTGACCACAACCTGGTACACAAACTTCACCCCAACAGTACCTCGAAACAAAAAGAAGAAGCGGAAAACCTTCTGCTATAAAAAGGCAACGACCGAAGACTGGGAAAATTTCCATAACAAGACATCTACTCTACTAAGAAATGCCAATTTCATACCCAACATAACCAATCCTGAACAACTAAACAAAAGCTGGAATTTGTGGTCAAATGCAATTCAACAAGCGGCAAATCGTCACATCCCCAAGACCATTATTACTACAAAAACCTTTCACTCTCTCTCCCTAAAGGCTACAAAACTACATAACGCATTAAAACACATAAACAAATGCATTCACTCCATTACAATCTTTGCTAAACCTAATCCCCCTCCAGATGCACTACACCCACTTTCGACCATTAACAAACACCTGACTAAGGCCTTACAATTGGCACAACTTCCTCCTTTCTCCCTAACTCCCCTAGCTTTATCCGCCTTACCCCTCAACTCCCAAGACACCTACTACGCAGCAACTCTCAAACACATCAAAGAAATTAAATCGACTATATGGAAAAGTAGAAATGCCGAAGTATACCTACAACAATCAGAAAAAATCAAATTCTACACCAACCGTCGCTATAACGACTTTAAAGATAATACTAGTAGAATGATAAACAGTATTCTAAAAAAAGGGAAAGATCATATTAGTTTTGACAAAATCGTCACTCCGGACTCTGTAATTACGGACCCATCAGAAATAAAAGACGCTACACGAACACATTTCAAAAACTGGACAAAACATAACCCGATGAACGAAGAATACTGGGAAGAATGGAAACCCCATTACGCACCGAAAAAAGAAATCCGCCCGATGATATATGAAAACCTATTACTACCGCTCACAATAGAGGAACTCAATGACGTCATCACAAAAGCGCCAGAACATAAAGCCACTGGACCAAATGGCATATCAAATGAATTGCTCAAGCATCTTTCACCTTCCGCTTTAGAACAACTACTAAAAATCTTCAACGCATGTATACGGTTAGAGGAAGTCCCACAAGCCTGGCTAATGTCTAACATTTGGGCCATACCAAAGAAAGCACACTACAATTTTGATCTTAAAACCACTCGACCTATAACCCTAATCGATCACTCAAGAAAGATATTCACAAAACTCCTCACCAACAAACTTTCCGACACACTTTCGCGATACCAGGTTCTCTCGCCACTGAACTATGCAGCCCTACCCTTCCAGTGTACCATCCAACCAATCACTCAACTCTCTTCAATTATCGAAATTGCCACTACTCAAAAACAAGAACTTTGGCTCTTATTACAGGACATGTCAAAAGCCTTTGACTCAATCCATATTCCTACCCTTAGGAAAGCCATGGAAAGGATCAAACTACCCACACCCTTTATAAATTTATTAACCTTTACACTTTCTAACCGCTCCAACCAAGTACTAACTAGCCTTGGTCACACTAACCCCTACGCCGTAGAGGACGGAATAGACCAAGGGGAAACGATCTCTCCAATCCTCTGGATCATTTACTATGACCCACTCATAACCCGTATCTCTACTGAACATACCGGATTCAAACGAACCCTCACCACAACTACCCAATCTAAAGAAATATACACATCCATAATGGCCTACATGGACGACTCCATCTGGATCGCCCCAGACAAAACAGCTCTAGAAAATATCCTCACCACTGCTAACTCCTTTTACAAGCTAACAAACATAACCGTCAACCCCTCGAAATCGATCCTAACGACGAATTCCAAATCAAACGATAAAACAATAATATTTGACAACCAACCTATCTCAGCAATCCCTAACTCAAAACCGTTCAAATATCTCGGCGCATGGTTTTCACTCAATCCCAACCCTTCTTCATCTCAAAAAATCATCATGGCAGAATTCAAACAATGTATCGAAATGATGAAAAGAGCAATCATCACAGAAAAACAAGCCATCTACCTAATCAACAACGTACTGACCCCAAGACTCGAATATAGATTGCACAGTTCCTTTCTTACCCCTAACCAATTAACCATCCTGACCAACTGCAGCACCAACCTGGTCAAATCCAAAGCAAAGCTATCAAGAGGAGTACCCAACTCCTTCCTCTTCCACCCGAACATTTACGGCCTAAAAAACATTTCTATGCATCAACCAACCATACTAGCGAAGAACCTCCTAAAAAATATTAATCACCCCCAATTTGAGAACTCTTTCCTCAAAATCAGACTACAGGACCTACAGGACTCGACTAAAACACACTCACATATCTTTCACGAGACACCACTCTTCCCTAGAAACCAACTTTATACACACACCGCTCAATCAATCCTGGCAATTCACGCCACCGATATTCAATTTATCCGCAACATTACAACCGACTGGCCAAAACCATTACCGAGGAATGGCACACCAATCAACGATATAATAATACACCACCCGAAATCCCACCATTTAAAAGAAAAGTTAAACCATCATGACATCAGATATATTGAACAATTTCTAAACTTTAACAACACAGAACTCCTTAACTGGCAGAATTTCCATCACAACATTGGAAAAATACCACCAGGAAGAACCCCTCAGTGGTTCACCGAAATCCAAGATCTCATCTCTAACAACTCTAATCCCACAACACAATACATAAACCCGAACCCCTTTACCTTAACAAAATGGGGACCGGGAAAAACCCCATGGGTAATTACTTCTGACCTAACGATTGGGAAAATTAGCCGTACTACAAATCAATCCGCCCATATTCGTCACTACACAAAAAGCAATAACAATAGGGCAACCCCCTGCCCAGGTTGCGAATTAAAAGACCCAACCCTCAAAACGAAAAACTGTTACTTCACGCGTAACCAAAACTTAGTATACACAATAAGAGTATCTTCTTGTAAAATCATTCACACAGACCTCAACGATATAAAATCAGCACTTACCGCCAAACCCACACAGAACCCGTCTCGAAATCCTAACGACACCCACAAACACATCAGCCACAACATAACGAAACGCACACGCCCACTTACTGCCTTTTCAGACTTCCCAATGGAAACATGGGAAAAACTAACTAAACTTAACAACAAACCTCAACGAACAGAAATCTACATCTTTACTACAACGCACGATAAGGATACTAATCAACCACTCGCAATATGCTCATTCCGAGATTCACTGACCACCTGGGGCTGCACAAACAAACACTGGCCCAGTACTGAAAACGCAGCACTTACCCTATTCACCTTTGTATCTACAAGTTTTTTCCCCGGAACCAACATCTCAGTTTCCTCCAACAACCGTAAATTCATAACCCTAATAGAACAGGCATATAACAATCCACCCTACCGGCTTCTATTCCTAGAAAAAAACCAATATGCTCTAACGCTAATTACCATTAGAGCAATTGTCTCGAATTTAAAACTAGAATTCCAATTTAACCGAGATTTACCCCGTCCTCAGAAAATAGACAACTTCTTAAAATTGGACATTACTCCTCAACATTACCTTCACAATAAATACATTCCTACCCTCTACAACATACCGTGCACCTACAACCTTAAAATAATTTTAAAAGACACCACGAGTCTTACTAATCACGCACAATGGATAAACCAAAACAGAATTAGATACTGGGTTCACAACTACCCAGACATTCAAATTCGAGCTACTCTATCATACCTATCCTTCGAAGAAAGACCATTATCACTATCTACTAACCCAACTTTCTCCCAACTAAAGAATTTTAAAGTTAAATTGCTAGCTAACGAACTCCCTACATTCGAAACACTTCACTATCGAAACCCAACAAAACATCAAGACTTCAGATGCCCACGATGCCGCTCTGCCCCAGAAACAATCGCACATCTAATTTCTTGCCTCTCTAACTCTTCCACTCTAACCTCACTCCTTAAAGATATTATCAAAACCTTGGCCACCGAACTCGAACTAAATCTATACCAACCAACAGACTTCATTGCCGCCTTCAAAAACCTCCATGTGAATAGAAACCTACCTCTTGGATTCATCACAACTGCCACCCTGGCACCATTCATAAGACGTCAAGACAGACTCAAATACGCACCTGCCTTACACCACCTAATAACAAAAATGATCTACCACGAAATTTGGCTGCCCTCTAGGCAACACCGACATGATGTAACAATTCTTCCAATGCCCCCTCCTCTAGATAGACAACTTCACTTCCATAATGAGACTAGCATACCCCACATACCCATTAACAATTACATAGACAAATACATCGCCCGTGGGCGATCCTTCTTATATTCTTTCGAAGACTGAGGTCTAGCGATCTTAGCACAGCTTAGGTCGAGAGTAAATCAGCTCTTACCCCTATTTCCCTAAAATTCTCTTTTGATGTATACGATGTATAATCCTATAAATTGAATTAATAAAGAATTAGAGGATAGACCTCGTTGTATAAAAAAAAAAAAAATAATAATAATAGTAATAATAATAATAATAACTTGATATCTTTCAAGATCTTCTTTAACGATATCTTCAGAAATCGTTAACTTTTCGTAGTTTTGGCTAAGAATAGATTTGCATACCGCCATTGCGTATGCAGTCTTGTGGTCAGTTGTTTTTCTGGCGGACCAAATCCTATTTAAAATTCGAACAACATAAGTATCATTTTCATCAGAACTATTCGCAACTCTTGCAAAAAGAAGCTTAAAACAATTCTTCGTCTTTTCCGATTTCTTCTAATTCAAAACTTCTTCAGGTTTCGCCTTGGTGTTAATAGGGTCTAAAAGATTACCAAAAATAGAAAACATAGAGTCTTTAGTTTTAGTGATTAAAGTGCTTCGCAACAACCTAACTTTTTTCAAAAGCTAAAAATTTTTTAAAATAGAAAATAATAATATATTTAATTTTTCGAATATATGCGAAAATTGCAAACATTTTTCAAATTTATTCGAAAAGATTTAAACATTTTTCGAATTTATTCGAAAAATGTTTAAATATTTTCGAATAAATTCGAATATTTTTAAAAAAAAATAAATTTTTACAGGTCCATGAAGATTCTTCGCATAATAAGCCTTCCAATCTTTCTCTGACAATCTTCGCATGAATTCACGACTATGCTCTCTAAAATAGTCCTCCGCTCCTCTCTTGAGTTCTGCATCCGTAGGATAGATGGAGTTGTCTAACAATTCATTGGCAATTCCTTTAATGCTTTGCTAATTATAAAAAAATTATTAGAATAAAATATAAAAAATTAAAATAAAATATAAAAAATTAAAATAAATATTAAAAAAATTAAAAAAAATTACCTCAAGGAAAGCCTTTTCATTCCTTGCGTCGTATTTCTTAGCGAAATTGTCTTCGAGTCTTTTCATTCACTCTTCAAGCCGATTCACTTTCGAACCAATTCGCTTAACATGGTGAAGAAGTTCACCCTAGTTCTCTAATAGCTTAGAGATCATTGTATGCGATACTTTATTAAAATTTTTTTTTTTTTTTTTTAAAAGCGAGGTTTTCCCTCATTTCCTTTATTAATCAATTGTAGTAAATTATTACAAATCGTTCTAATTTAAGTACATTTGTATATTATGGATTTGAGATTAGAGCTAACTTTACTCTCGACCTAGGCCATTCAGGCAAGGTCAATACCTCACTGAATTAATGAATCTATATAAGTTGGTTTTAGGTTATTGGTGATATATTTGTTACGCCATAAAGTGAGCAGTAGGTCTACTTTACTATTATTTTTAGCGTAGGTCAGTTGTGGAGGTATCGTTATGTTTATGTTACTGTATAATTGTTGTGTTTGCTGTCTACTGGTGATCCAAATTTCCTTATATATTTTCTCCGTTATTCTATGAGCTATTTCGACCTCCAGTTTGTTATTGCTCTGCGTTGTTTGGTGTGGTGTTTCATTTTGCTTCAGGAAAGTTCCTATTCTTTGTTTGCTATTTGATCTTGCATAGTTTTGTTTGAAATCTTTAATGTATTTCTCTTTTTGATCTTTCGTATATCTTTTCTTTTTTGAGATTTTGCCCAGTACTTCTGTAATAATATCTCTTAAAGTTACCGTGTTCGCTTCACACCGTAGCCAATGTTTTTTATCTTCTATTTCTTTGGTGCACCTAGGGCAAGTAGGGTTCAGGTAATTTGCTAGTGCCCTATAATGTAGATTTAGTAGATGTGGTAACTCATTAGTTAAGATTTTTATTTTGAAGGTCTTTAATTTTGATTTAGACGTATGGGTATAGCGTGTCATTGGTTAATAATCGTAGTTAATGTAGTCGTACGTTTTTTTCCAGTCTAATACTTCTTTGTGATTTATTTGCATTGTTCTATTTTGGCAATACCATTCTGAATACCTCGCTGCTTGGAAGGTGTGTTTAACTACCGTCTTCAGATTGTATGTTATTGGTTCGTTTTGCATGTGGAGCACATGTATGTCCCTTAATAATTCGTGTGCTTTTAGATCGGTTTTGTAATACCTATCTGCCGCGCTTTTTGCTATGTCTTTTTTTACTCTGACTTCCAGAGATATTTGTTTCCGCTTTAGTATTACTACAATACATCTAATGTGATTAGGTAAGTTATGCCTTTTTATACTTTGTGTCGGTTGTATGTTCATATTTATATAATCGTCTATTGTTCGTTTTAGCGGCTCTATATTTGTTTCTATTATTATCTTTGATTTCTGTGGTACTGCGATGTTCAGAGTTATGACTGTGTTTAACGCTGTTTTCAATATCGACGGCCAAGTTTTCGTAATTATACTTAGTGTGTACAGCGTGTCTTCTATAGTCAAGGTTGCTATTTGGTTATGGTTCTCACCATTGTTTTTATTCATTGTAATTTGGACTTTTATCGATCTTGGTACTCTTATACTTTGGTGGAGATCCCATAGTGTGTCTGCTATTTTGGGGAAGAGTTTTGTTAGATCTTGATCAAATTTTAATTTTCCTGGAAGTGTTAGTACAGTTGTTGTTCTAACTGTTTTGGTCATGTCTTTGTACGGTGCTAGTAGGTCTTCTAGTTCCGTGTGTATCTTTTTTTTCCTGTCTACTTGTATGCCGGTTATTTTGGATTTGGCACAGACGAAGTGACATAGACTTTGTTTGCTATTCTTATTTAGTTGACAACCAGTGCAGCGTTTTAAGTAGTTGTTATACCGTTTCCAATGTGCTATTGTTACCGTGTGTTGTGTGTAACTTTTTATCTTTTCAAATAAATTGTATTCTATATATACCCATTTAGAGTCTCCTTCTTTCTATTTTTTGTGTGTGGACGGGTTTGGCTCTATCAATGCAAGAGAGGGATCTGCAATGTTTGGCATGTTGTTTAATATCTCTTCGAACCACTTTGGGGTTCTTCCCTGGGGATCTTCTTTATATTATGTTGAACCCCCACCAAGATGTGGCTTGTGTACATGTAACATTAAGAAATTGTTCGATAAACACGATATTGTGTCTATTTAAGCATTGATTGATTTTGCTTGCATTTTTCATGCCTTCGCGTATGCGATTTATAGAGGTTCCCTCTGTTTCTAATGCCTTTGGCCATATATTTGTTCCGTTATATAGCCGTAGGCCTATTTGATGGAGAGATATTATTTGTAATGCTGTATTTGTTTTCATTTCATTTGTGGGAAATGTGGGGTTACATTCCAAAATAGAGAGTGGTAAAAGGGCTGCATTTTGTAATTGTTGGAGCCTGACTTTTAACAGTGACCTATGAAAGTTTCTTGATCGTATAAGTTTGGTGAGGATTACTATGTGGTTGGTGGTCGTTACTTGTTCCACTGTTTTTAGGCCATATAGTTGTAGGTTTGTTATAGTCGAGTTTGGGGTTCCTCTTGCTAGCCCTGCCTTATATTTCACCATCTTGATACAGCGCGCAGTCATGGCGTTGCTTATCGGTTTGGGCAATGTCGTATTCTGAGTTCTGTAACTTAGCCTAGTCAGTAGGACTACATTGATTATGTATACAGTTTGTTTCTTCGTGACTCTTGCCCTTTCTAATTTTTTTAGGTCGGTATAAAATTCTTCCTCTATTTTCTTGTGGATGTGTGTGTGTTTATTCGCTCTTGTGAAAAAGGCCTAGAAATTTGAAATTGCTCTTCATTTCTATGTTGTTGATATCTGTACCTGCAAAATTTATAGTGGTGTCATGCCGGCTTGAGTTTGTTATGAGAGTGGACTTATTTGGGTTAACTGCTATGTTAGCAAAGGTGTAAAATGAGAGGGCGGTAGAAAGTATTTCTTGTAGTCGTTCTTTGGATAGGGCTACCCAGGTTGAGTCATCCATGTACGCTAAGCACGATTTTTGAAATGAGATTGTTTGGGTGGACAGCGGTAGAGTTGTTGTTTCCATCCTATAGCCTTCATGCCGTTTCACTATTCTACTTAACAAAGGGTCATAGTAGATCCTCCAGAGGATTGGGGATAATGTCTCGCCTTGATCTAGCCTGTCTTGTACTATATAACTATTTGTTCTCCCATATTCAGTTATTACTTGATTCATGCAATTGCAGTAGATATCATAGATGATATTTATCATGGTTGCAGAGATTTTTATTCTTTGTAACGCAAGCTTTAACAGTAGCAAATGCACAGAATTGTATGCTTTCGACATGTCCTGTGCGAGGATCCATATCTCTTTATTGTTTATTTGAGCATCCTCCAGTAAGTATGATAAATATTGAATGGGTGTCTGAGTTGAGTCACCCGGTAACGCTGCATAGTTCGCTGTTGAGAGGATTAAATGGTTATATAGTACTTGATTTAGTCTTTTCATTATTATTTTGGTTAATAATTTTCTCACATGTTCGATTAGTGTTATGGGCCAGGTCCTACTCAGTGTTTCATCAAAGTTCGGCTTAGCTATAGGCCATATTAGGCTCTGTTTCTATGACTTTGGAGTCTTGCTCAATTCTAGGCACGCGTTAAAAATTTGTGATAACGCTTTAATAGCTAGTTCCGGCAGTTGTTTTATGAATTCATTTGTTATTCCGTCAGGGCCAGCAGCTTTTTTATTGGGGCTATCTGCTATAACTGCTCGTTAGGGTTCCTCAAATTCAAATCAAATCAAATATTGGATCAATTTGAATTTGATCAAATCAAATTGACTCTGATTTGAATTTGATTTGATTCAAATATTTGAATTTGAATTTGATTTGAATTTGAATTTTTAATAGTAATTTTCAAATTAAATCAAATATTTGTCAAATCAAATCAAATTTGCCATATTTAAATTTGATCAAATCAAATATAGTCAGGTTTGAATTTGATCAAATATTTGATTCAAATATTTGAAGATCAAATCAAATTGCGGAACCCTACTGCTCGTATTTCGTCCAAACCTATCCTGGCATTTAATTGTGTGTACCAACTCTCGTTAATTTCTACTTTAGGCATGTATTCCTCTTGCTAGTCTTTCCACAAAGGTGTTGCAGGAGGATAGTATTGAGTCCATTGTTCGAAGTGATTCCGCATGGCTTCCTTTATTTCTTTCGCCTTAGTAACAATACTGTCTTCCTTTCGTATATTGTTGAAAGTTACGGGAGTGGTATTGCGCTATAGTACACTACTGATCATTCTTTTCGTATTTTCTGTAAACAGTCTTTCTCATCTATATATGTAGTACTGGATTTTCTCCTTTTTCTCTTTGTAATTTTCTAGATCTCTAGTGCTTTGTAATGCTTTTTTAATGCGTTTTATTTCTGACTTAAAGAAGGTAATGTTTTCAGTGTATAATATTGTGGTATCTACAAGGGCAGTGAAATATTTTGCCTTCTCCCTTATTATCAACAAACATCTATTTATTTCACTGCAAATTTGATGATATAAGAGCGGGATTGGTAGATGCGTTAACAATCTATGTATTTTGTTTGCTTGTTTTAGAGCTAGGTGTATCTCTGTTGCCTGCATTGTAAACGCCCAAAAGTCTCTTTTTATTTTTTTTGTGTGTGTGGTACAAATTTGTCACGACTTTGTTTAATAATAGAATTCCAAATATTCTATTTTTTATTTAATGTTTCTTTATCTAGTATTGCATTTGTGGGTACCCATTTCGCTTGTAGTTCCTCCGTTATGAATTGTCGCAGTTCATTCCAGATATCTTCATCAGTCTTATTGTAAAGGTATATCTTTCTTTTTGCGTTTTGTTTTCTTCATGGATTGGTATGCAGGTTGGTATACCATATTGTTTGGATAATTTTGTGGTCACTATCAGTTATTCCTACTGGTGAGACTAGCATCGGGCATTCAAAATCTAGCACAATTTTATTACTTATCCAAATATCATCGATTTGGCTACTCAAGGAGTTGTGCGCCCAGGTAGGTGCCGTTATATTGTAGAAATTTAAGGAACTCTCTAACCTGTTAGATTACATGTCGTATAGCATTGGAGTTTGTCACCTGCATTTTTTTGTTGAGGTATTATCATTAAAGTCACCCAGTACTATCACATACATTCCTTTTTTTCTGGCTTGTTGTATCCAGTTAATTGCTGTTGTTTGCGGATCCTTTAATAGTTTTTTATCATTCGTAGGAAGGTAAATTGATATAAGTCTTACTTTCGTATTTCTAGGTAAAAAGAGATCTATCAGTAGAGCTATGCCTAGAAAAGTTAATATGTTATGTATATATTGTTGTAGGGGAAGGGCTAGCGCTATTGCCGTTCCTAGGCTCGACTCTCTTTTGTTTTGACCCCCACCATTGTAGTTTGAGACGTATATTTTATAGAAAGGATTGGATAACTATAGGGCGTGAGAAGTATTATGTGCAAGTTTTGTCTCTGTCATTGATAAAATATGTATGTCATTTTTCGCGCAGTGGTCTAACCATAGTTGGAATTTTGTGGTCACATCCAGGCCTTGCACATTGTGTGTAACTATCTTCAATTTCTCTAGCGTTTCCAACTTGGGTATATCGGACTTGGTCTTATGATCAGGTTCGCTTATTTGATTAAGTTGTGATTTTGCTATAACAGGTTGGTTTGTTGTATTATGTAGTAGTGAAATCCTTTCATGGTTGTGTGATGATGACGGTTCTGTATCTGAGTGAACCTCAGATCTTTTCCTTTCTTTTTTTGAACTCATTAACTTTTGCAGTATACATCCCACCCTGGGTTGGGCAGGTCCGGCAACTCGTTAAGGTATGGTAGTAGTTTCTTAGTATTGAAAAGTTCCTTCAAGATTGCTACTGCCTGAGGTACCTGTTCCAGGGACCCATAAAATTTTAGATATAAAATTTTCACAAAAAATCTAAATTTCAAGTATCAGCACAAATTTTCTAAAATTTCTAATTTCAAAAAAATTTATATCTAAAATTATTAAGTTTAACTAAAGTTTCCAAAAATTTTATAAAATTTAAAGGTTTCAATATTAAAATACAAACCCTACCAAAATTGATACGACTATAAAAAAAAAAAAGCCAACAAAAAGGCCTCAAAAAATTTAAAAATCGCATATGAAATAGTTTCTTATTCTAGTAGAATCGTCCCAATGATGTATTGGTCAAGCCATAACTAGCTGATAATTCTACTGCATCATTAGTAATTATATAACTCGTTGTTACTTGGTTAGAATTACAATAAATCAAATTACAAATTGTGATTTTGTTATAATCGAGAAATAGACATAATATTAAATTATAGCACTTTGCAAAAAAGTATTTTCACGGTGATGATGACGGCAAATCTCTGTGATTTTTAATAAAAAATTCAATTTAAATTTATATATTAAATTATGCTTTCAATCATAGTTTAGATCAGCGATCATATATAAAAAACACGGTATTCCCAAAAATATTTTGATATTTGTTTTTTCTGATAAACATATTTTCTTTCTTTTTACATAAATATACTTTAATACTCGGTTATAATAGCTGACGTTCAAGAAACAAAGCTAAAATATCGCAGAGGAACATGTTTTAGTTGTCGAAAATGCTTGTATTGTGGAATTGACTTACAGCAAAACATATGTAATTGCAACTTACCTGATGCGCCACATAGAGTACGATTATTTAATCCTAATTGGGTGAAAGAGCAAATAGATTATGTTCATCAAAAAAATAGCACTTTATAATTACTCACTAAGTACAAGAGAAACGTTTAGTTTTTCCTTGTGCTCTTGGTGTAATAGTTTCTTATTAAAATAATGAATAGCCATCATAATGTAGATAAATAGTACGCCACTTCAAGCCTTTACTATACGCAGGAGGCATTCTAATAAATATTTTTCAAGTACAGTATCGAAGTAGCATTGTAATATTTTATATTGATACGTAATTTTGACTTCAGCATCTTTATTGAAAATTAGTAAAATTCTCTTAGAATTGAAAAATCGCCTGATTTCCCGTGATTTTACATGATATCATAATCTGCAGAGGTCACATTTTTGCAAAGCGCATTAAATCGAATTCGCTAACCTAAAAAGTATAGTAATAGAATCATAGTCATGCATATTAATCGTGAACAAGAAGGTAGTAATATTACTAAAAACGGTAAAGCTTATATAAAAACAAACGAATTCACAAGTAAATTAATGATAAAGAAAAATAAATGTAATATACAAGAAAAGAAAAATAAAATGAAAATACTTCCTATAGTTAAGTTCAAAATTCAAAGCATTATAATATTCTAAAATTCTTTAAATTCGTAATATAAATTAAAAATTCTGCAAATAAGTATATATATAAAGAAGCGATTAATAAAATTCGGATTAGTAATATCTTGAAATTTTTTTGAGATTTTATTTTTTTTTTATTTTTAAAGTTTATATAAAACATAAAGTATAAACTTAATATGCCACCTTCAAAAATTACTGCTGCTTCTCGTGCCGCTGAATTCGGATCTGATGTTTTTGCTGATAATGGACTACTTATGTGTCTTTATTGTAGCAAAAGTATTAGTTTTGAAAATAGAACTTCTGTTACCTCTCATCTTGCTTCAGAATCTCATAAAACTAAGCGTGAACGATATCTTAAAAATAATCAAACAGACAAACAACAAACTGTTATTAGTGCAATGAAAAATATTGAAATCAAAAAACTTATAATTACTGATCTAATGGAAGCATGGGTTGCAGCTGATATCCCATTGGAAAAAATTGATAAGATGCGTGATTTTTTTTCAAAATATTGTCGTGAAGGTGGTATGATTCCTGTGCTCATACTTTAAGACGACGTCATCTTAAAGAAATATTTGATTCCCATATAATGATATTAAAAATTTTTTTTGAATCTAAATGCATATCAATTATTATTGACGAAACTACTGACTCACGAGGATGTAGTGTAGTTAATACTTTATTTTCCTATCACCAAGTTACAAGATTGGTTTCTGTTGATTATATTGAACCTGTTAATAATTCTACAATTAGTGGTCTTGTTTTTCAGCTTCTTACAGAATGGTCAATTCCATTTTCAGCACCTCGTTTAATTAATTTTGACTCAGCTGCATATATGAAAAAAGCCTGCCGTGAAATTCTTAGTCCAGTAATGACTCAAATTAAACATAACACCTGCTTGGCGCATATCCTAAACTTGATTAGGTAAAATTAAATTTATTTTTCTTAATATATAAATTATGCACATATGTACATAGATCAATGTATATTAAATTTAATAATTACATTATATATCGATATATATTTAGTGAAGCATGGTTATCGAATGAAGACTTTAATAATGTAAAAAAGCTGGTATCAAATCTTAAAAAAATGTTTTTATATTCTAAAAACCGTCGCAATAGATATATAATTTATTTAAAACAACATGGTATAAAAGAATATAATCAATTAGAATCAGATTCAACTCAAAATCAACAAATTACTTTGAAACTTATGCCACTGCCTGTTAGTACACGTTGGAATTCTTGGTTCAAAACAGCAATTTATGTTTGCAATTATTTAGAGTATATTCGAGGTTTTTGTAAAGAAGAAAATGAAATTGAAACAAATGGAAATATTAATGAAATTGTTTCATTTTTTAATGACTTTGATGAAAATGCACATTTAGAAATTTATCTTACCTTTACTAAAATTTATGCGCCATTTTTTATTTCAATTCTTAATTATTTTCAATCTGAATGTCAACCAATTTTCCCTTTTATTGAGCAGCGTATCCATCATTTAGAAATTTTTCTTAAATCTGGAACTACGAATTTACAATTTGGTGAAGAAATTAATGCTTGTCTCAACAAATATCAAACTCAAATTATATTTTTTTCTCCTGTATTTCAAGATGCTTTTAAAACTGCTTTAAAAAAATTTGATATTCATCTTTTAAATCATCCCTGCCGTTCTTTATTTAAAAGTACTCAAATTTTTGATTCTAAATTTGTTTCTCTTGCTATAACTAATCATGATTTATATAATTATACTAATGATATCCCTAAATTATTTCAACCTTCTACAGAACTTTTTTCTGAATGGTCACTTTATTGTAATTTAGATTTAAATCTTATTAATTTTACTACATTAGATATTTTTTGGGATAAAATTTCTTTACAACTTCCTCTTTTATATCAAATAGCTCTAGATTATATTTGGTTGCCAATCTCTTCTTGTGCAGTTGAGCGTAGCTTTTCTGCTTATAATAATATTCTTCAAGATAATCAGCAAAATTTAAGTACAGAATCATTGAAAATGCTTACGATGTTGTATTTTAACAAAACAAAAGAATGGACTTATACAAAATTTTCTAATTTTATCAAAATTTATCTAAAATTTTTATTAAATTTAAATCAAAATTTATCTAAAATTTATTAAATTTAAATCAAAATTTATTTAAAATTTATTAAATTTAACCTAAAATTTGCCTGGATTTTTTGTTGTTATCAGAAAAAATTTTGAGTTTTTGGAACTAAAATTTTACGGGTCCCTGACCTGTTCATGTCTTTTGATCGGAAATAGGTCTGTTGCTTCCGAAATATGTAAATTCATGTATTGTTTAAAATCATCTATTGTTGTAGGGATTGCCTTCTGTGTCTTAAAGGTTTCTTCAAACGGTATATCTATCCATTCTTCTGATATTTTGTGGAAGTAATAGTGTTGCCTCAGGGCTTTTACTGCTATCAACAGTTCCTTTTGTGTTTTTATCGGTAATGTCAAATTGACTAATTTTATGTCAGTAGCGTTTATGGGTAAGTCTGGTTTGTCTGTCAGATTGACAGTTATGTAGGTTTTAGGTACGGGGATCGGGATTGTATATTTGTTCCTTATTTCCAGCATGAATTGTTTGGCAGTATGGACGTCATTTATAGGGAAGGTATATGTGCTTTCTGTCTTTACCTGTTTCAGATCATCAGGCAATCTCGACTTCGAGATAATAAAGTCATTCGGAATCCTCTTAAACCTATAATAGCTTCTTAGTATCTCTATGTGCCTTTTAAAATCGTCTGCGTCAGCTGGTCGGAATGGGAATAAATTTCTTATCCTATGATCTAATTCTTGCGGCGTCATAGGCAGAGGAGGTTTTTCTTCCAGGAGATCAAAGTACTGTAGAGGAATTTTTCGAACGTATAGTATTCTTTTAGCACTCTCCTATAATATGAGAGGTCAGACAACTGGGACGGTTCTCTGATAGGAAATATATGTCTTATAGCCCCGTCTAGTTCGCTCACATTTGCGGGTAATGGTACTAAGATAGCTATCAGAGATGGTTTCAAAAGTATACATTTTCCTCAGGGCGACTACCGTGGGGCATGTATCGCTCCTGTCCCTTATTGGAAGTGGGAAAGGTAGGATATCTCTTATATCTTCCGGTATGTCTTCTGGTGTGTCAAGTAGTTGTTCCTTCTGTTCGTCAATTACTTGTCTGATGATGGCTTTTATTTTTTCGAACGATAAAGCACAACTTAATTTGGCAAACCCGATTGCATAAAAGATCATTCTTGTGATTTCGTGAGCATTGTGTTTTAACATGTCTATGTTGATGATATGGTCTAGCACTAACTTTTTTCTCAACTTATTATAAACCTGATCTCTGTTATATTTGTTTGTGAGAATGACCTCATGTTGTGCCTTGTATCTATCTAAGGCCTTGTAAAACAATTTCATAAAAGCTGTTTGATGTGCTGGTTCGCTCGCTATGTTTCTCGTAAAAGTACGGAAAAATGCGGTATCATAATGTTTGAATTTTAGCCAGATCAGTTCCGGCAGGGGTTCAATTGTAGGTAACGTTTTGAGTTTATAGTTAATGAATGTTGCCATTTTTTCTTCCGAAGTTAGGCTCTCTAATATAGCGTCATAGTGCCAGACTGTACGATCAAACGGTTTGTCAATTCTTTTTTTCATTGCCTCAATTATTGTACTGCTCCATAATTCTGCCATGTGGTTGTCCTTGTCTCCTGGGCCCGACCCGATACTGCTTGACTGTATGTTTTAACATATGACTGGCTTACAGCCAATGACATCGTAGTATCAGACTGTGCATCTTCTAAATCAAGTTCTACATGTTGTACAATTTCAGGGACTGTTCCTCTTTGGGATTGATCATCCTGGTTATAAGGATCAACTGTCCTTGAGTTACTGTTTTCGGCACCTGTTACATCTGTGTGGCCATAGTCTATTTCTATTTCGGTCTTGGGTTGTTGATCAGGTTGAGTCGAAGCAGATTTGGTCTGTACGGATTCCAGGTCTTCGTGGGAAATCGGTTGTGCATTGACAGTCTCGATTCCTTCTATTTATGCACGTGATGATGTAGCTGTTTCCGATGGGGGTGAGCTAGAATCCCCACTTTCCGTATTGATAGCTGTAGTAGCGGAGGTGGGTTCGTCAAGTTTTTGTTTTTTCTTATCCCTATCGTCTTGAAGCGGAGGGTGCGTTATAGGTTCTGAGAAAGGAACTCTGTCCTTCATTACGACGCCCTTTTGTGCTTGTATGCTCTGTTCCATATCCGTATTTGTAGACCCCCGGCGGGGTAGAAAGCTGGTGAGGTAGTTCAGTGTTTCGTACTTCTCTCTTCGCCTTTTCAGCTTTATTTATATATTTATTTATAATTATGGCCTATTCCGAGTCCACAGCCCTTAGTTACTAACAATATTGGTGCACGGATAAAACGGGTTCTTTATTTTTTTTCTTTTTTATTTCTTTACTAGTAGCTCCGATTTTGGTTTAGTGATCTATGGGTTAAGTTTTTACTTTATTTAAAATTAAATTATAATCAATGAAAATATTTAAAAAATAAAAAAATAATTAAAAAATATAATTTTAAATTAAATTAACAACCTTCGAAAGTTCGTGCAGGTTCAGGTGAACCTGTGGCTTCCACAGTTGAACTTCTAGCTTCCACAATGTCTTGATCCATTTCCGTGATTGGATCTTGTCTACGTGTAGCTTTTCCTTTAGTGGTTTTGGTGGTCTTAAACCAGCGAGTTTTTGCCCGAACATCATTTCAAAATGTGTATATGTTTAAAAGTTTATTAATAATTATTGCTAAAAAATAATTAAAAATAAAATATAAAAAATAAAATAAAAATAAAGAATTTAAAATCAATGATTTCATAGTGAGCCGGAAGATAAAGACTTATATAAAAAATATAAGCCAGCAGAATTAGCAAGATAGTTATCAATCAAATTCATATGGCTAAAACTTGCAAGAGGTTTTACTACTTATATTTACACTATCTACAATCATATATGGATTTTAAATTCAATTAATATATATGCTAGCAAATTGCCAGTTTGCTATTCAAAGTATCAGCAACTACATATATATTAATTAAGAAATCTATAATTAAAAGTTATATAGTATATTACGGTATATAGAATTATTTACCTAATAAGTTATAATTTGAAAAATAAAAAAAAAACCTTAAAGAAAAATTAGTCGAACAAAAAAGTATTTATAAAATTTAAAAAATAATTAAAACAAAGTAACTAATGTTAAAAAAGTGCAAATTTTTGTAATAAAATAAATAAAAAAAGGCTTAAGTGGTATTGCGAAGGTTGGCGGTATTAGGGTTCCTCAAATCCAAATTAAATCAAATATTGGATCAATTTGAATTTGATCAAATCAAATTGGCCTTGATTTGAATTTGATTTGATTCAAATATTTGAATTTGAATTTGATTTGAATTTGAATTTGATTTGAATTTGAATTTGATTTGAATTTGAATTTTTAATAGTAATTTTCAAATTAAATCAAATATTTGTTAAATCAAATCAAATATGGCCATATTTGAATTTGATCAAATTAAATATAGTTAAATTTGAATTTGAATTTGATCAAATATTTGATTCAAATATTTGAAGATCAAATCAAATTGCGGAACCCTAGGCG
>QKWP01000525.1:0-19004 GCA_003550325.1 Gigaspora rosea
TAATAAGCTTTGATTTTATTTATAATATTTAATATACGATAGATAATACAGTTAAATAATAATAATGTATAATAATAAATAAGAATATACGCTATGTAGTTTAATATCATTTAAGATATTGAGTACGTTGGTGCTAAACTAATATTCAAGGTTCTATACGGTATACGGTAAAATATTGTGGTATAAATTTCGATTTTTAATACAGTAATATGATTAACGATTTATAAGGGTAATGTGAATAAATATGATTTGAATATAAATTCGAATAAAAATTTGAATACAATTTTGAATACGCAAGAATAACTATCATGTAAAAAAATTCGGGTTTAAATAATTATTTTCGATTAATAAAATACATCACGTTAATTTCATTTTTCTATCTATTTGATCACGTTAACATATTCGTTGTTTACGTGTTATTGTTTTGATTGTTTTTCGGTAGTTACGCCGATTTCTGTACCAGCCAGATTAGTGTTACGGTTCGATTTTCAAGTTTCCGATGTTCGGTTTTCTTCATGGTCCAATTTGTACAAATTTGGAAGATGATCTTCTGGGTAATTTTATGTGATACCCTGTACACGCTATTCGATACATTAGCCTTCTATAATAAAAATTTTACCGTGATCTGCGTGACAAATCGGATGACTGATATAGAATACTAATAATGTAGCAAATTATTTTATCAAGATACACAAACATATAATGACAATGCTAATAATAATGAAACAATTAATGATAATGCTAATAACAATGATATCAATAATGTTAAGATAGGTCAATAGTGCCATAAAAATGTAGTAGTTACATGATAATTTTGACATTCAAACAAATCAGTTTTCAGAATCAGGTGTAATATAGCACAATTAGAAAAATTCAAAACAAACGTTCATTTTGTTAAAAATTGCTTATTTCTAATAATATGAATAAACTTTAATCTTTTATTATTATCACATAACGCCGATTTTTTATAGCACTACTAACTATCCTAAAGAAGACATTAGTAATGATGCCCACCAATAACGATTATACTAATATTATTAAACTAGAAATGAGAAAATTCTGTTACTTGAAAAAAAAGGAAAAATGTTAGTTAAACACAAAACAATAAAAGCAAAAAAAAGAAAAAAATCGAAAAAATTGATGATCATTATTGATAATTATCTATTTATATCAAACAAAAGGTTGTCGCTCAATTCTCCTTCCCGATAGACACTTACCCGACATCACATAGGGTTAGGGTTGGCATTTGATTAGTTGCGGCTATACATTTTTAGCAGATTGTCACCCTCGTGATGTGGATAAGTAACCTGTTTGGGAAATAACTTTCGGGTAATCGCATCATAATAGACACAAAACTAAAGGCATTTTATATCGTTGTATAGATTTATTAAGTTTATTTTGTTTACACTAATTAAATAGATAAGACGTTTAATATCAATACATTTAAATAAGACAAACAGGATTTTTTAACAACTGTGTGAGCAGTGAGCAGTATTGAGATCACTATTTATCATTAATTTCATGTTAACTTAGTGTATATTAACAAAATTGATATTTATAAATTGAAGTATTGAAATAGATCGATCATTTCGACACATTTGTAATCTACCTGAATTTGAAAATTTTGACTACTAATATAAAAAATACTGATATTGATGAAATAATCAATGTTTTTCAGATTAAGGTGCATTTTTATAATAAATATTTATGTCTAGCAAGAGTGGAACCATGAGTTAGTCTGTGAGGAAGATGGTTAGATGTGTTCTTAGTCTAGATCAGAGGACCAAAACTTTTTTTCATGGTTCGATATTGATTTATTATTATATAATTTGGTAACTAAATTTAATTTGAAAGTGAAATTCTTTGTTTGTTGACCAAATTTTAGCTTAATTTTTGTAAACGTGCCGGAATGTTAATCAAATTTTAAATATTACTATCAAGAAATGCTTTTCATTTTATTTTTATTCGAATTTGAAGTATAAAATCATTAGTATCATTCAAATATTTGTTTCATGTAATCTTTATTTCTATATATTTAATAGAATAATATGGCAAATCTATCTGCATGATCGCATTTTAGTTATATGTAAAAAGCACATCTATTAAATTATTATGACAATTAAATTTTCTAAATAAACTTTTTTTAAAGTCAAGATCAATTACATACAAAAAGAATGTTTCTAAGCTTCAAAATGTTAATAGGTCAGATACATAATAAAATAGTTAAAAGGATAAGCAAATAATGATGTTAAAAATAAATTAATAAGTTTAAAAAGCTATAATAATATCAAGAACTCCTATAATAATCAGCAATATATGTTCCCAAAATTTATATTATTTAGTATACAAAATTATTTCATTACAAATTACAGTATTATGAAAATATACAAAGACATACTTACATTATAAACATTTTTACTGTATAATGCAAAGCTCCAATATTGCATTTTATTATTTTCTAAAAATATATATAATTTTATATATAGTTAATTTTTTAATTGTAAATTATTATGAAGTTATTAATTGTCATGATTGATCTGAAATTTGAAGTCATTTCGAAAATATGAACTTTCAAAAATTCGCACAACCTCTTATTATAAACATTAAAAAAAAGCTAAAAATACTAAAAAATATGTTTCTATATTAAGAATATTATGTTCATAACACCTTGTTATATAACACTCTAGTATATAAACTAGGTTAGATAAATTTTAGGTTAAATTAGAGTTTGGATTTAGAATTAGGTTAAAATTAAAATCAAAAATTATAGTAAAATTGTGAGAGGAACATATTTGCACAACAGGGTACCCTGGTAAAATTTTGTGATATTTGAGAATTTTAGAAACTAGGTGTTATATGACACGGTGTTATGAATATAACTTTCTATATTAAAATAGACCCAAATTTTAGTTTAATCAATTTCAGCATTAGCCATGACATAATTTAATACTTACGAAGAAGGGAATGCTTTATATTTTTATAGAATTGATTATAAAGTTCTTTTTAATAACAAATTATAATTTATAATTTATAAATAAATTTTATACTTACTGGTTAATAATTTATATTAATTTATTAAAAAAGTTTATTTATTAAAGAATATTATAAAATTTTTAAATTATTAAATTAATTTTATACTTACGATCAAATACTACTAATAATTTGATTTTTATATAAGTAATTAATTAAATAGGCTTTATTTAATTATAAAGTTTTTAATTTATACTCACCATAACGACCTATATATACGTATAATGAATTATAAGGTTTTATTTCATTATAAAAGTTTTAATTTAGAAATTAATCTATACCCACCGGATGTTACTTTATGTTTAATTAATTAGAAAAGTTTACTTAATTAATAATAGATTATTATAATATTATAAATTAATAAACTAATTATATACTTACCAACCAATATTCAAATTTATATTTAATTAATTAAGAGTTTATTAAGTTATAAATTATTATAAAATTTCAATTTTTGTATATTAGTTTTTAATTTCTAGGTGTACGAAACACGGGTATTAATTAATGATTTACAAATCCATATAATATATAAATTATAAACCAAAAATTAAAACTTGTTTAATATTAGAATAAGGTTTAATGTAAGGGTTAGAAAGGATTATAGTTTATGCTAAAATTTGACATTGAATTTTTTTTTTGTTAGAACTCCGAGGTAGATTTATAATCAGGATTTTGAGACATCAATATAACCGTGTTCTATACACTAGTGTACAAATAGAAATTTCTAATTTTATACTTACCAGCTATGATTTATTAAATTTATACATAATTAATTAATGTTATTTAATTTTAATAGTAGATTATTATAATCTTATTTATAAATTAATTTATATACTTACAATCTAATAATTTAAATTATATTCAATTAATTAAGGGTTATTGATTATAAAAATTCAATTTTGTATATTAATTTTAGAAAATTTCTAGGTGTATGAAACACTGATATTAATTAATTGATTTATAAATCTATGTAATATATTAAAATTATAACAACAAATAAACCCTATTGAATTTTTTTGTTAGAATTCTGAAGTAGGATTATATTCATGATTATGAAAAATCATTATATCCATGTTTCATACCTAGTGCACAAAATAGAATGTCTAATTTTATACTTACTACCTATAATTTATTAAATTTATATATAATTAATTAAAAATTTTATTAATAAGTTTAAATTTATATATAATAATTAGATAAGTTATAAATTATAAATTTTATAAAATATTAATTTATAATTAATTTTATGCTTACAAGCTAATAATTTAAATTATATATAATTAATTAGAAGGTTTAAAAATATAAAATTTTATAAGTTATTGATTTATAATTAATTTTATACTCACAAGCTAATATTTTAATTATGTAAAATTAATTTCAAGGTTTTATTAATAATATTTTATCATAATAATTATGATTTATAAGTTGTTTTATACTTACCTCCTGAAATTTAAATTAATTAACATTTTGTTGATAATAATGGTTCAATTAATTTTATACTTACCGACTCATAATTTAAATTGATATATAAATAATTAAAAATTTTAGTAATTATATAAATTATTATAATTTATCAATTTATTAATCGATTTATACTTACTAGCTAAGAATTTAATTTATATATTTAATTAATTATAAAGGCATTTAATAATACAATATTATAATGTCATTAATTTATAAATTAACTTTATACATACATTCTAATAATTTAAGTTTATATGCGGTAGAGTTAATTAGTTAATAATGTTTTAATTTATAAATTAATTTTGTACTTACCAACTAAGAATTTAATTTATATTTAATTAGAAAGGTTTATTTAATAATAAATTATTATAATGACATTAATTTGTAAATTAATTTTTATACATACAAGCTAATAATTTAAATTTATATATGATTAGAAAGTTTTATTAGAAATTAATGTTTTTAATCTATAAATTATTTTATACTCACTAGCTAAAAATTTGAATTTATATATAATTATTAGAAAGTTTTATTCGATAGTACAGTATTTATAGTTGATTCTAAAGTTTTATTCGATAGTACAGTATTTATAGTTGATTCTAAAGTTTTATTCGATTTAATTTATAAATTAATTTTATACTTACAAGCTAATACATTATATATGTGTAAATAATAAATTAGAAGTGTTTTATTTAATAATAAATTATTATTACAATATCTTTATTTTATAAAATTTTATACTTACGATCCAAAAATTTAAGTTAATATAGTTGATTAGAAAGTTTTATTCGATCTAATTTATAAATTAGGTTTATACTTACCAGCTAATACATTATATATGTAAATAATAAATTAGAAGTATTTTATTTAATAATAAATTATTACAATATCTTTATTTTATAAACTTTTTATTCGATCTAATTTATAAATTAGGTTTATTTACCAGCTAATACATTATATATGTAAATAATAAATTAGAAGTGTTTTATTTAACAATAAATTATTACAATATCTTTATTTAATATAAACTTATACTTACACCCTAAAAATTTAAGTTTATATAGCTGATTAGAAAAAGGTTTATTCGATTTAATTTATAAATTAATTTTATACTTACCAGCTAATACATTATATATGTAAATATTAAATTAGAAGTGTTTTATTTAATAATAAATTATTACAATATCTTTAATTTATAAACTTTATACTTACAGACTAAAAATTCAAGTTTATATAGTTGATTAGAAAAAGGTTTATCCGATTTAATTTATAAATTAATTTTTACTTACACGCTAATGATTTAAATTATATAGTTGATTAGAAAAAGGTTTATCCGATTTAATTTATAAATTAATTTTATACTTACTCGTTAATGATTTAAATTATATATAATCAATTAAGGAAGTTATTCACGATTTAATTTATAAATTAATTTTATACTTACGCGCTAATAAATTAAATATATACTACAAATCAGAAACATTTTGCTCGATAATAATATTTAACTAATTTTATATTTACCAACTAATAATTTAAATTTATATATAATTAATTGGAAATGTCTTATTTGATTAACTATTATTATAACATATAAAAAATTAATCTTATACTCACAAGCTAAAAATTTAATTATTTATATATAATTAATTAAAGGTTTTATTTAATTATAAAAAAGCTTTTAAATTAGAAAATAATTTATACTTACAACCTAATTATTTAATTTATATATAAATTAGAAAACCTTTATTTAATTGGTAATTGTGATTTATAGATTATTTCTATCTTACAATCTAATAATTTAATATATAATTAATTGAAAATTTTATTTAATTGTAAATAAAGGGTTTAATTTAAAAATTAAGTTATACTCACCATCTACATTTGTAATTTAATTTATATTTAATTCATTAGAGAAGTTTTACTTAATTACAATAAAGTGGTTATTTAGAATTAATTTATACTCACCCTCCCCCTCTGTAATTTAATTTATATATAATTAATTAGAGAAATCAGTTAATTATGAATTATTAAAAGTATTAATTTATAAATTAAATTTATACTCACGTTGAGCTAAAAATTTAATTTATATCATATTTAATTCATTAGAAAAGTTTTACTTAGTAATAATAAAGCGGTTATTTAGAATTAATTTATACTCACCACCAGGAGCTTAATTTAGTTATATATAATTAATTATAGAAAATCTTTACTTAATTATGAATAATTATCAAGTTTTTAATTTGTAAATTAAATTTATACTCACTATCACCGGTAACTAAAAATTTAATTTACATTCAATTAATTATTAAATTTTATTTAGATAAATTATTTAATTTTTTAATTTTGTAAATTAATTTTATACTCACCCAAAGCTAAAAATTTAATTTATATACAAATAATTAATAAAGTATATTTAGTTAAATTATTTTAAAGGCTCAATTTATAAATTAAATTTTATACTCACAACCATCTAATAATTTAATTTAAATACAAATAAATTAATAAAATTTTATTAATATAAAGTTTTAATCGAAAATTTAGTTGATAGTTAAATAATTTAATTCAAGTATGTAAATATCAGTTTTATAAACCTAATTCAGACATAATAGTAATCAAAATTGGGCAGCAAATTTCATCAAATTTTAGTGAAATTTTCTATATAATTTTGGTTTGAATTAGGTCACAAACTGATAATTTAAAAATTTTATTATAAATATATACACGTTACTCCTATTATATCGACATTTTTTTCTTTATTAAAAAAAAAAATTAAAATGTCGATACAGTAAATTATACCGACATTTTATATTAAAATTCGAGAAAAAAATGTCGTATAGAAAGATTATATTATGATATCGTTATATCCATATGTCTGAATAATCATAATGTCGTGTATTATGAATAAATACCTCTACGATTGTTTGGATACCCAATTGGCATAGGAAAAGCGGAATTGATGATAATTGCAATAAAAGCTAAAGTGAAAAAGATAGGATAAAATTTGGCCATTTTGGACTAATTTTTCCAGGAATATATGTTTTGAAAAGAACAAAAAAAATGCGAAAAAAAAGCAAACATGTTTGTAATTTATAATGTTTTAGATATGTGTAATGAAATATTATATTAGTAATATACTATTCTAACAATATATTAAAAATGAACCCTTTTAACGGTTATGCTTCTCATGATTAGGCATACTAAGCTAAATACGTACGTTACGTACGTACGTACAAACTCCCTAAACAAATAATTTTTTATGACCCTAAATAGAATTTAATATTATTATACTTGTTACCTAATTATACTAGATCGACTGTGTATATATAATTTGTACTTATTTGGGCGATGTTTGTTTTCAATTTTTTAATAACTATGTAGACAATGTATTAGAGTACATATGCGTAACTTAAGATTATGTAGACAATGTATTAGAGTATCTTAAGATTGAATGCTGTGTCTACTAACTTTTTTAGCAATATAATTTGCCACGATAATTTGGCATTATTTTTAATTAACACAAAATGCATTTTCCAAATTTGTGCTGCACAATTTGGTTTGGCATTCATTTTAAGTTATGTTAGGAAACGATGATTATACGGATTGTTTGCGCTTTATAATATTACCTAACATCAAACTACACTGACCTTGTCGTGCGTATTGGACCTAAGTGCCGCACAAAAAATGTGTGTCAAGTCCTTGATTTCTATATGTCGATCCTTTAAATCCTCTGGATAGTCATCGTAAAATTTTGTTTACCCGTTTTTTAAGAAGAGCTGCGACTCTATTTTTAAATACAATTAGACCTCTCTAAATACACTCCCCTAAACGCAACACCTCATTAAATGCAATTATTTATTCTGGGCTAAATAAATACTAAACGCTTAGAATGCAAACTATCAAAAATACGGTCTTTACAAATTGTATTAAGAAAGCTTGACTGTATTTCTCAATAATTATCTGATTTATTCTATGAAAATTTCATATTTTAATTCTACAAGACTATAGAGATAGATCTTCATCGAAGTAAGTTTAATCGCATCTTTTATTAAAAATTTATATGAATATTTCTTGAAATATTTCGACAATTACGGGATTAAAAATGATAAAAATTTTTTATTTGAATAATTAAATTTGGTAAAATTTGAACAAAAAAAAAATTTTTATTGAATTTGGCCAAGTAATCATTGAAAAACATTTGATGATTGAAAAGGATCTGCCGCGCATTTTTTGTGCATAACCTAGATTTAATTGTAAAGAACCGTGCTATGTTCTTAATCTTGGTTCACCACTGGTTTTACTTAGCTCTGAACAGATATATTATTTGTATCGAGATGCGAAAATGCTGTGAAATTTTTGTGTACAGTACATACGTATCTATAATATTTTGTATTTCTCTAATTTTTACAGCCGTTTTTCAACCAATTTGTGGATCATCATCTTAGAATAATTCACGATATTCTCAAATTTCCAAAGTTTTCAAGAACTACAATAATAAGATCTTTAATTTTTACTGATCAGAATTACCAAATTCTTCGATTCTCCACATAGGTATATGGAAATTATTTTTCATAACTTTTGGGAAATTATAAATTTCGGGAATATGCATGCTTAATATATATTATAATGCACGTTTTTTTCTTATAAGAATTTTTTTATTATAATTGAATTTTAAAAGGCATTGTGCAATAACTATTATTAGAAAAAACTGACCATTAAATATCAATACAAAACTTACAGCAACTAACTGATTTGTAAGCTTTGAGAAAAAAAATTCTATAATCGTGTATATGTAGTATTCTAGATAGAGTTTTAACTTGTTCTTTTTATTGTTTTTATTTGGTGTAATTTTTGTAATATAAGTAAAAAATATCGATAAAGAAACCGAATAAATATAAAAATCAAATAATAAGTTTATATTTTAGTTAGAGGGATTATTTAACTTATATGTATTTGATTGCCCTGTTGATTGGTTGTATTTCCGAATTTGCTACAAAAGTTGCAAATATTTTTGTAGAGTTTTTAAATGATCGATATTATTTATCGTGAGATTTTAATATGGTAGCCGCTCATTTTCTCGTTAGTTTTTCTCATACAGCATTATTTGGTAGCTCTATGCAGGGATTTAGGTTTAATTTAGACAGTTATTTCAGGCCAACAATAGTTACGCCTCAAATTATCTAAATCATCAGATTAATAATTTCAGATTCGGTAAATTCTGCAAATTTTGCAATACAAAACTAGGAATGTACGTATGTATGTATATATGGGTTTACTAATTTCTCCCTCAAATTACCATTGGTCGAATGTAAATCTCATTTTTCATTGGTAAATCACTAGGATTGCGCCTCAATAAATACCGATATGGTTATTTATTGATTTATATATACACAAATTTTTAGATTACACAACATGTTTTTAATAAATTTTATAATAATATCTTACGAATAAATTTTTTTTATTAGTAAATGGAAAATTAAAGTTCATTTTATTGAAATTTGGTTCTTTAAGCATTAATTACACTTTATAGAACTAACAAATTTAAAAATTTATAAAGTAGTTAGACTTTAAAAATGACAAATTTAATATATTGAACTAATATGCCCTATGAAAAAAAATTTTCGGAAAAACATGAAAGCTGAACACGGAAACATACGTAAAAATATGTAAAAAATACGTAAAATGTACACTTTCCGTGTTTTGGACAAGGACATTCCGTGTTTTAGAAAACACGGAAAATACGGTGTGTTATCCTGTCCAAAAACACGGAAAGTGTACATTTTACGTATTTTTTACATATTTTTACGTATGTTTCCGTGTTCAGCTTCCATGTTTTTCCGAAAATATTTTTTCATAGGGATGTTTAAAACCCAAATAGTTTTTAAAATGCAAATTTTAATAAAATACACTTTAATCTTTGATAGATATAGAAAATTTTTGTGCAATTAATAAAAACAAAAAAGTTAATATATTAGAAACTATCATTTTTAAAACCTAACTACTTCTTTAATATTATGAATTTTTCAATTTTGTAAAGTGTAAATAGTATTTAGAAAACTAAATTTTAATAAAATGTGTTTTAATTTTTAATAGCTATAAAAAAATTTAATAGCTAGTAATTAAAAGTTTAAATAATAAGTAAATATTAAGTTATAATAATAATGACTATAATTTGTATCCGGAACAATTTTTATAAAATTTAGATACTATATATATTATAACTTGAAAAACAGCATATTTATTCTCTAGAAAAATCTATTCATCTAAAATATTAAAAAATGAAAGTGCTAATTAATATATATATACAGCATTAGTTATATCTCAATTCTTTATAATTTTATATTAGATATAACAGTTAGCAGTTTATAGTAACTAAATAACTATTAAATATTCATTCTATATATTTAGATTTAACGAATAATAATTTTAGATATTTTTAAATGTATAATTTATAATAAATAATTATTTACTAATTTAATTATGTAATATAAATCTTTATTTTTAATAATATAAATCTGTAATTAACGTAGTTTATTATTTCCCTAAAATTAAATTTTCACAGCATTTATAAAAAATTTTTTTTTATACTTCGGAGTGCCAAGTAGGCGTATTTTAAATTTCGTGTAACTTAAAATCTGCCAATATGAAAATCATTAAATAACCAGATTAAGTTTTGCCACTATTGGTTGAGGAGCATCCCACTGATCGGGTGGCTAATAACGCAGTCATTGATCAATTGCTTCGTAGTTGTAATTTTGTAATAATTACGTTTTATTGAATTTTTTTAAATATTACTTGTTACTTTTTACTATTAACGTTTGGCAATTCTCTTGAATTTAGCAACTCCTTGCGATAAAACTTTTGAGACTCTCTTTTTAGCAACTCTTCGAATTCTTAATAAATACAATAAACCCCCATATTTTTAGACAATTCATATTTTACATTTTCAGCTAGAGCAGGGCAGAAAGTCATAATGCGTTCAACCTTTTATATAGAACCGATGTTTATTATAGGAAGCCTTTAAAGTTGATTATATTTGACTGTACGTCAAAATTTCGTTAGTAGAAATTTTGTGTGCTCAATAAAGTATCGAAAAAAGAAATAAGAAGTTTTTACTTGAGCAACCAATACATACGAAACGATAAATATTTATGCACATTATTTATTTATTTATTTTTTATTTATTTATTTATTTATTTTATTTTATTTATTTATTTATTTTTAATTATATTGTAACGATTGTATGCTTAATGAAGTATCGAATAAAGAAATTTTTTTTTTTTTTTTTTTAAAAAAAACCCCCCGGCTTTCTCAGAGTCCGAGGACGTCAGATGACGCACTTTGAATAAAGAAATTTTTACTTAGCAACTAGTACGCTCATAATGATACTATATATCAGATATTATCTTTAATCACATTCGTTGTTTTATGTCGATCTATCAACCATTGTTATATCCAAAATATGATCAATGTTCTAAAACTAATATAGCAATATGACAAGTTAACTTTTCTGATTGGTTGTACAAACCGTTATCAAAATATTAAGACTAATCTATTGATGAGCAAGTTATGATCAACATTAATAACAATTGTTTAATCACGATAATAATAAAATTTTTACGATAAATCATGGTAGAATTCATGAATCAACCAAATATTGAGTATCATGATATCAAGTATCGTGTTGAAAATTTTTTTACAGTAATCACTACAATAGTTGGTAAGTTTTGTAACCAAATTTTTTACAGTAAATTGTGATGGAAAACACAACTGTTAATTCAAATACAAAACCATACTGCGTGCTATCACAATAGCTAGCAAGTTTTGTAACAAATTTTTACGGCAAAATATGATAGGTACTAAGACAATTGATTCCAAATCAATTCAACTACATATCGCAATAGCAAGTTTTTTTGGTTTGTTTTTCTTTTCGATATGGTGCTTAACCATAAAGAACATACAATATACTGGTATTGCCCCTTCTGCCATAGAGCAACCTACGTAACTTTTACCCTTTTTCTTTTTTTTTTTTATGTTTGTTCCATTATGCATTTAGCAACTTAAGCTGTCGTCTGACAAGTCAACCCTTGAACAGTGACTGTAGAAGATGGTTCGATACAAAAGCTGTCTCGATACTTACATATCAAGCAGCTATTATAACAAAATTTTTACAGTAAATCATGATAGAAGTCACGACTATTATTAATTCATTACAATAGCATGTAAGCTTGTACCAAAAATTTTTAACAATAGAAATCATGACTGTTAATTCTAATGCAAAATGCAAACCAATAACTACATACTGTGTCATTGCAATAGCCTGTATAGTGAATCAATGGCAGAAATCACAACCGCAATTTCAATACATGTTGTAATAGCAATTGAATTTTATGGTAAATCCTGATAGAAATCACGACTGTTAATTCCAATACAAACTAACTCAACTATATACTCAATATCTTGCAAGTTTCATAACAAAATGTTTACAGTAATTTCTGATAGAATTTATACCTATTTTTTCAAAACAAATCTATCTCACCTTAGTAGTTTGTAAATTTTTGTAGCAAATTCTTTTACAATAAATTATGATAGAAAATTGTGACTTAATTTCAATACATGCAATATACCACTGCATTACTGCTTATCCACTTATTGTGTCATTGTGATAGCTCATAAGTTTGTATTAGAATTTTTACAGTAAATCAAAAGAAATTATGCCAATTTCAATACAATCTAACTCATAGTTAGCTAATACAGTAAAGTTATGGCTGATGATATGGTGAAATTATAAGAATTAAAAAAAATAATAAAGAATCTTTAAACTAAAAAGTCTTAAAATTCATCTAATAAAATCTGAACTTTGTTACTTTTGATTGAATATGCTTGAATAAATTAATTCTTTAGTAAACATGAGAAAAATTTCTAATTTATATGAATATATCTACCATGATATGTAACAACTTACACTAAATTGCTATAGAACTACCTACAATAAATTCTATTCTAATATTTTAATACACAAACAATTCATTATATTTTGCATAGCTCACTGCGTTTTCCTGACACGTTTCTTGTTTTAGATTAATATAGTTTCAGAGCTTATTTATAAAAGTGCAGTTATATTATTATTTTTGTATTGCACTATCTATCCATTTAAAGAAAATGTACCATGTTTTGATATATTATATAAATTCAAGATTTTATATGCATAACACACTGGGGTGTATGTAAATCAAATCTGGATTTTTTAATGGCTATTGTCGATCACCCAATATATATTGTATGTATGAATGTGCATATTTTTTTTTAACTTTTAACCTGTTATCTAATAACAGTATATGTAATCTACAAGGAACAACTTATCTTCATGCTCATTAATATGGTAAAATCTATAAATTCAAGAAATTGTAGACTAAGCAACATCAAGAACTAACTTATTATTAAACAAATAAGTACTTTTAACACTGTATGTATTTTAAACAAAAAGAAATAATAGACACTGCAATATAAGCTTTAGATTATGAGGTTTGTGTGATTTTCAGATTTCAGTATTATAATATAATCATTAACTTTGCAACATATACTGGTATTGATAATACCTAACAAATAATTCATTATTCATCAATGATAATTGATAAAAGAATTTGTTTAGCAATTTCTGAATTACAATGTCACACTTGGAATTCACCTCTCAAAAGAATTCAAGAGACAAATAAATTATAGTATAAAGACTATAACTATAGAGATATGGTAGGTTAATAATAATATCAGTGTATGACTTAATAGAGAAGATTAAATAATGCAGTAATGAAAGAGGCAATACATATGAGGATATAAGAGATTGGTTACTTTATTATAAATAAATAACAAATACAGTGCCCAGAAGTGGATCATTGGAAATTTCATATGTAGCACTTATAAATCAAATTTATATGTGATTTTTCTTTTATTTATATTTTATATAATATAGCTACTTTACTTATATAAAATAAAGTAAACTTTCTAAAATTATATTCTAAAAAAAAAATCGTATTTCTCTAATATTTTGAGTACCATCCATTGACACTATATATTGCTTTGTTCAACCAGCATACTACAGATAAATATTCAATTTGTATCTTATTCCATTCTTCTTAACCAATTCTTGGGGTTCAGAACATTTGTTTGGGTGCTCTGAGCCTGTTTCTTTATATCAGTTGATAGTATCATATACTGTTGACTTTGAAAGATCAAGGGCCTTGGCAATATTAAATATCACACAAATAACCACCAATAATATGACTCGTTGTTCTTGACTGAGCTTTTTGTGAGGGTTTTTTTTTTACTATACAAAAAAATATAACTGTGCTTTTAAAAAAAAAACAATATTCACACTATAACTATAAAGTATAAAAAGTTACAGTAAAAAAAAGATTATCATACATATCTTTTTATATGAAATTTCTGATGACACTCTTTTGGGCACTGTAAGAAACACACTTTTCTTAACCAAACTATAAGATTCTATTAAGAAAATAAAGTACACATATAGTTTATAACATGTATAAGGACATGTACAAAACTTTATTATTCAATAGGGAATAAGAAATACAAGAGAAAATTCAATTCAACAAAGGAAAAACCAAATCCACTTTGCTACAAAAGCAAAAAGAGTTTATATACATGAATTATAGATTGACAATCTATACTGTTAGTGACTATTTTATTCTATTTTACAGACTAGCAACTATAATTAATTGAATTAAAAAGAACTAATATTTATGAGTAAAAAGAGAAAAATAATATGAAAGACATGAATTTAAGATTCTGAATGTCTATCCTGTGATTATCTAGATCATATGCATAATTGTGTATGAATAATCAGAGATCTTATATAATCAGTATTAAGGGGTAGTCCATCTCTAAAGAGGTAAAAAATAGCAGATTTTATAATAAACAAAAACGGAAATTCAGCTTACATATAAAAATATTTTTTTATTATATAAATCTTATTTTAGTTTCTAATAAAAATTGTAGGATTTTTCTGATTCTAATAGAAGTAAAATCATTAAAATTTGTTGGATAGTTCATGAGATATGAGTATGTTTTGATTTTTTACTATAGGGTTTTTTCTTAAGAATAAAATCACATGAGATTCCATCTCTATATAAGGCAATTAGTAAATCTCCGCTGATTTTTACTATGAAATTTATACCCTTCAACTGCAAACTACCCCTTAAATAAAAATTGATGACAATTAAATTTATATATTATTATAATAGCATAATATATTTCTTCTTTGCTTAATTACAAGCTCCATGAGTAATATCAAGTAAGAACTTAAAGATTGAGATAACAATTTTTTCAAGATAATATTTATTAACTATAACTATTCCACTAGTAGCTTTAGGATCTAATAGTCCTTTTATGAAATTTTTCAAATACTAGAGTATTGTAAAAAACTCTAAAATTTTACTATCTGATCTTTGTAATTTATATACATTCTAAGCTATACAACAATATATAGTATAATATTCTAACTAAAGCTGCTAGTAAAACTAATTAGTTTCACCAGGTGAAACTGGTGAAACTAGTAAAATAGTGATTATAGTAATATTGGTGATACTAGTAAAACTGGTAAATTGGTAAGACTGGTGATACTGGTGAAACTGGTAATATAATGAAACTGTGATATTGGTAAAACTAGTAATATTACAGACTTTCTTCTCTATAATCATGCAGTTTGTATTAAGAAATTGGTAATTATAAAAAAGTATGATTATATAGAAACTTTTTTTATAAATTAATTAATAAATTGTTACAAAATTTAATGTGATTGTATAGAAGTTGTGGTTATATAAGAGGTAATTGTAGAGGAGGAAAACTGTAATTGATAGTTTTCTAGGTGAGATTGTCCATAGTATAATGTGATGCAAATTACATATGAAAATTGCTTGTAGGCGAAATGTGGCATGCATATATATATAACTTTTTTATACTAAGTTAATGACTGTGTTGATTAATTGAAAGTTATAAAGCTCATTGAGATGAATCTAATAGTAGTTAGATCATCTGAATTGGCCCAGTGAATAGTGAGATAACATTAAAAAATGATTGGCCAACTAGGGCACTGATATTTATTACCTAATATTCATTTACTATAGGGGCTTATCTCCCTACCCCTAGGTAAGGTCTATAAATAGAATTTTAGCCAATCAAATTTAACTAAGGTAAGATTTTTCTTGACCCACACCCCTAAAATATTATCTAATAAATGTTAGCACCCCTATATAAAATCTCTATATAAATATTGTTAGTTTGCATAGAGATTTATATAGTTAGCCAATCATTTTTTAATAATATAGGCCAATTTGGATGATCTAACCACTACTAGAAGCATCTTAACTAGCTCTACAACTTTCAATTAATAAATACAAGTAATTAACTTAGTACAAAAAAGTTTTATATATATGCATATCACATTTTGCCTATAATTAATGATTTGAATTACATTACAGTTTCACCAATATCACCAGTTTTACCAGTTTTACCAGTATCACCAGTATCACCAGTATCACCAATTTCACTAGTTTACCAGTTTTACCAATGCTGATTGGTGATTGGTAAAAATCAGTGCATTATTATAGTTTAGTTTTATTAGCAACTTTAGTCCTGTTCTAACAATTTGAGTAGCAGTTACCAGAATTTTGCTTATATAGCAATACATTAAACAATAGAACTTTATTTTTTTTACAAAAATTTGCTAAACTTTCTTCAATTTCTTATTCCATTGGAATTTTTGTTCTTATTGATATTTTTTTGCAATTCCTCTTTTAACAGGTAGGTCTTCTACAATCTCAAATAATTATATATATTATATACAAGTATTGGAGGTAGGTGCTTTATGTTTTAAACTGGTATATCTGAGATCCTCTACTAGCATACTTCTTAGAAGTTTGTATCTCAAGCCATGCGCTGCCACTTCCATCTGGATAAGTACTCAAGCCTGCATACTGCCACAACTAGCTAGTTTCTTGTAACTTTGGAACCTAGATTTAATATTTTGAATTTAGAAATATATGAACAACTGTACTCCTTTCTATAGTATGCAATATCAAAACATGTTTTTTTTTTTTTTTTTTTTTTTTTTAACCCTAGTTCACTATGCTAGGGGCGCGGTTGGCACTCATTTATTAAGATCAATTTTTTATTATTACATGTTCGATAATCTATTTTCCTAATTTTAACTGAATTATCTAAAAATCGTTTATACATCCCTAATTCGTACTCAGGTCCGCTGGACCCTTTCCCATTCTTACCATGTCCATCCAGTGTCCCGACTTCCAAACCCATTTAGTCCTTTCAGAAATTTTTGTCCTGGAGATGGTACAGGATTACTCTGCTTTCCGTCCGGCTTATTAAGGCGGACTTCAGTTCCTTGCTTCGGTCATCTTTCTGCTTCGGATTAAGGCAGGTCTTCCTAGGTCCAGATCCCGCAGCTCTTTTCTTTATTAAGGTCATATGATATACTTCATAGATGTTCACAACCAGTTTTGCAACCAGCTGACCTTATTTAACTGGAGGGTTTCACCAGAACTTTGCCTTCAACCGGAATTCCACCGGAAGTATCCAAATTCAACAGGAGTTTCCCCAGAAGTATCCAAATCGAGAAATCACATACGCTTTGTGGCTGTGTTGCCAATCGTGGTCCTTGCATCCTAGTCCAAACCGTCTGTCTCGTGATCTTATATAGAATTATGTTCCTGGTAGGGCTTGAACCGGCGACCTTGCGACTGGAACGACTTAGCGACCCGGGAGCGCAACCACTACGCTATCGACCCACTCAAAACATGTGTTTCAAAATACTTACAGTACTTGATATAGTTGGATAGCCTTATAAGGCTCAGCAACCCTGCTACTACTGCACAAAAATAGTAAAATTATAGGTTGTTTGCATTTTTTTCAAATGATCAAGATTATTTTGAACTAAAATTTATAATTAAATTAGGGTTATAGAGGCCATTTAAGGTTTTTTAAAGATCTTTAAAGATTATTTACTATTCTTGACCACTGCATGCACTCGTACTAGCTATATCCATATTGGTGGTCCCAGACTCTCTTAATGTCTGAAGACTCCCATATAGGTGCATTAGAACACTGAACAATCTATATGAGATTATATTTGAAAAATTGAGATCCTTTTTTTAAAAAAGGTTATATTTGAAAAGTAGGTATTGGATAAAAAGATTATATTTAAAAACAGTTAATGACCAAAAAAAGGTACATTTAAAAGAATGCTAATGTGAGTAATTTTTATAAATCTTATATTTGAAATGTGCTAATGAAAAATCTGGGTAATAAATACAAAAATTAAAAAAAAAACAAAAATTGAAAAAATGCAAAAATTGTAATAAAATAGCATAAAATGAGGGGTTTTTTTAAGTTTTTTTACATTTTATAGAATATATATTTATGATATATGGCAGATTATACATTAAATGGGCTTAATAATTTTTTTATCTTTTTTTTTTTTT
>QKWP01000525.1:19024-68185 GCA_003550325.1 Gigaspora rosea
TTTTGTTTTTTTTTTTTAGAGAATGGAATTCTGTTTTTTTTTTTTTTTTTAGAAAACATTATATTTCAAAAAATGTTAAAATTGAAAAAAGTTCTATTTGATATTTACAATATTGCTTATAAGTGCTAACCAAAAAAAATTTACTATGATGCTCAAATATAAGCTTATATAGATTATTCAGAGTTCTGGTGCATTTAAAGCTCTATTGGTTCTTGATATATCATGCTTCTATGCTTCAACTCCTCATTGGCCAATGAGTTTTATCTGCTCTTACAAGGTTCATTCTGATTCCTAGTACTCTTATTTGACCTTTCTTCTAACTCTTATACCAATTTCTTCTAAACTACCAAACTAGTTAGTCTGAATAGATTAGTATACTTAGGTTTTAGGCACTATAGTCCTTTGGTTCCTACTTCTATAGCATAGGCTCTTTTTATCTGGTGCAATGATTCTGGTGACCAGGTTGGTGCTCTCTCTTGTCATAAAGTTTTTTGTTCAGTTCTTTAGTTTCTAGTTTAAAATTCTAGTCTTTTGTAATACTGTTAAAAGATCTTCCTTATCTTCTTCTTAGGACTTAACAAATATGTTTTAATTGTTCCTGTCTCTTGGATTTACTAGTGTAAAATTACACAACTATGTTAAGTGCTCCTATTTAAGATAGTAATACCAGGTTACATGTAATATACCCAACTGATTAATAAGCAATATTAGGCCTATTTTCCAAATTATCTCTAGTAGAATTTGAGCTTTAGATCTGTTATTGGGTGTAACAACCAAATAACTTCTCTATATTACCACACCTTCTCCAAAATTATTTTATTAGAACTACTAAAGCAAAAGATATTTATAGAAAACTATTACATATTAGTTTTATAGTAATTTTATATAAAAAGATATACCCAATAATTTTTTGCAAATATCTTTTAATCCAGTAATCCAAATCAAATAATTTGTTAACATTGTATTTGTCTAATAGAATACATGATACTCTGGTTATACTGATATCTGAATTATATATAAGGATGAAATTATTTTGGGCTTGAAATCCAAAATTAAAATTTGATCCTAAAGTTGTTTTTGACCTATTTTACTTAAAACCCAAAATTTTTTGATACTTTTTTTGAATAGACAAAATTATAAGAAATATAAATATATATATTTTATTTGCTCTTCTTTATAAAAAATTTTAATTTGCTTTAATAAACCTAAAATAGGCCTTTTACAAAAATCAATTTAGTAGTATCACTAATCTGAATATTACAATATTATAGTAAAATCTTTCTATAACAATATTTTTTTAAAAAATTTAATATTAAATATCAGTATCACTTAATGTATCAATGTTTTGGATTTTTTTACTAATGACTCAAAAATGTTGATATAACTAGAGTGATGTGTAATACCAAAATTATTTAATTTAAAACTAAATTAAAAAATAAACAGGTTTTTATAAAAATTATATTATTTTTTTATTTCTTTTTATACAATTAAAAAAAACTATTGATTTTGGTAATTTTTATCTTTTTTTTACGTATTTGCATGTAATAGCGGGCCAGGCCATTAATTCAGATTTTGAGTTTTTAAAAAATTAAGCTTTTTTGCTCAAAATAGTGCCCATGCAAGTCCCAAAATAATGCGCACCCACTTTATATAATTTCTTTATTTTTCTTAAGTAAAATCGGAGAAGCTTTTCTAATATTGTATTCTATTGTATGTCTTTATTGATGTCAAATTTATTTGTTTATATACATTTGAATTTAATAGATGACATATTAACGGCACTTTAACATGTTGTTTAAATGCTACGTGATGGTACAACCAAGCGCAGCACATTAACGTGCTATTGAGAATGTTTATAATCTGCACCCCTTAACATGATTACATGCTAACACATGTTATGAAGATTTTACAAAAAGGGACGATTATATTTCAATCATCAAGTTTACAACTAACATTTAATAAAAGTTATCTATACTAAATAAAGAGAAGATCTATTTACAAATTGGGGGTAAACTAATCAGGAAATTCGAATCTAATATCACAATTTCGAATTGTGACACTACAAAATGAACTTATACATAAATGAACTTATCTGTAAATTAATCGTCTGTAAATAAGCTTATTAGTAAAGTAAGTTCAATGTCTTTAAAGTGTTTGTCTGTGATCGAACCAATTTTAAATACTGGTGCAGAATTTCAAAAAAAATAACTTTTTAACTTAAAAAAGGTACATGCGCATTTCAAAATAATGTGCAGGGGAGTGTTATTACGCGCAAATATAGTTTATAATATTATTTATAGATGCCTCTCTATATTAGGTTCTATGACTAATGCTTTAGTATCATTTTAAAACTAAGATACCTTAATAATAAAATAGTTGTAAAATAAGTTTTTAAAGTATAAAATATCTTTTTTTGTTCTAAGCTTTATACAAAATATACTTTTTATTCAATAATTTGTATAAAGTTTTAAAAATAATTATAAATTTTAAATAAATTGGTTATAGTCAAAGAAGCCAATAATGCTTTGTAATTGTTTTAAATTAGAAAAAAAATATTCCTTATCTAGATCATATTACTTTTGTTAAATCTAATACCTAGGGCTCTGCAATTTAATTGATTTGATTTGATTTAAATAATTTATAAATAAAATTTTAAAATTTCAAATCAAGCCAAATTCAAATACAGAATTTTTGATTCAAATCAAATTCAAATCAAGGTTTATTTGATTTGATCAAATTCAAATATACTTAATATTTGATTTGGTTTTAGTTTGAAAAACTCTACTAATATCTTTTTTATACAGTTAAATGCAACCTCCATAAATACAATACCTTTCTAAATACACTTCTATATTCTGTAAATGCATATTCTTTTAAATAACTTTTTATATCATTCTAATTACCCTAAATGTATATATCAATCAAATTTTAGTATTTAAGAAAGTTTATATAGTTTTTAGTAAAAGTTATACAAACTTAATAATCTAATTTTTAAACTGCAATTTAATTGGCTCTTCCTAAATGCATGTTGTGGGCTTGTCCCTACAAGTTGTATTTATAGAGGTTTAACTGTAGTATATCTAGAAAATTAATAATATTTTTAAAAAAACTCTTATTTTCAGAGTTTAGTTTAGTTTGGCCTTTATTAATTTTGTATAAAAAAATTGTGCATGTATTATATAGTTTTGAAGTATTTTGAAACCAAATATTAAGTTATCCAAATATACTATAATACTTTTTCTAATATCTTAATAAAAAAATAGTTTATTACTTTTTAGAAGATTGCTAGAATATTATATATTGGAGATAATGCTAAAATCAAATAATACTAAAATTTTGATCTATTTTGATATAAAATTTTAAATTTTTTTAGGGTTAATACATATGTACCTAAAGGCAGTGTTGTACATGGGACAATTTTGGACAATTTTGGACATTTTTTCAAATTAAAATTACTTGAAATTTTATTAAGATAATCTATTTTAATTTTTTCACCAATAAGTCCAGCACCTAAAAAAATATATAATTATATATTTTTTTAAATAACTTTATTGATTAGTTAAACATGGGACAAGACCTCCGGGCCAATAGCATAGCGGTTATGCTCCGAGGTTGCAAATCGCAAGGTTGCCGCTTTGCGGTAATTTGGATTTGATAGTCAGAACCCCAATTTGGAATAACCAAAATCACAAGACGTAATGTGAGGCCAAAGTTTGATCACAAGATACTGCATGAACTTGTAGCACTGCTTTCTGGTTATGGGCAGGACGTTAATACCAACAGAGAGGGAGGTAGAGAGTTACCGGTTTCCAAGTGGGAGTTGAAATAATAAAACTACTGCCCTCAGCCATGGGCGGGTAAAGCCGTCGGGGTCATCGTACTAGTTACAGAGTAGATGGATATTAGGACATTGCAGGGGTTTAATGGTAATGCCCTGATCCCGAGTGTTGGCCACGGTCATAGCATAAATGGACTGGTATACTGTATCCGGGCAATAATGATACAGCAGGAGGGGAAAAAAAATTAAACTTGGACGTTGGACATTTTACATAGTGTGGACACATCCCATGTGCAACACTGCCTGAAGGTACATATACTCACATCATGTGATCTATAGATCGCTACCAAAATTCAAGATTAGGTGTAATATTACACAATCAGAAAAATTCAAAACAAATATTCATTTTGACAAAAATCACTTATTTGCAAAAAATTGCATACTAAACCACCTTTTGTGCATTAATAAAAAGATTTTTTTGAACAATTTTACTGTATAACAACCTAAACCCAAACCCTAACATAATTCTCACCCTAACCCTAACCTAACATAAACAATATTGGCATTACTATTTTTGTATATAATACCATATTATCAAAATAATGGGTACAAAAAATTTAATGTACCCTATGTGTATATTTATATTAATTCATATTTTATTGTTTTTTTCTTATATAATAAGAGTAAGATTTGAGTAAATTTAATATTTAAAAAGTATACTAGTATAACTAATGTTGCTCATGCAATGTGTTTAGTTAGTATAAATATTTTTAGTTATTGATCAAATCTTATAGAAAAGAATTGAGTTAACTTGATTTTAGCATATATGGGCCCTCAAAAGTAGAAACCAAGGAATTTGGCCGATCACGGGTTTTGAGAAAATCAGCAAAAAAAATTTTGTTACACAAAATCAAAACAATCTAAAATTAGGTTGTTCATGATTAACAAACCTGTACAGGATTATTAGATCTGTAGATTCCGTATTACTATCAGTAAATCTCGGTAAATCTATTTTTAGATTATAGTGTCAAAAGCTTTTAACCATTGTATTGCAAAAATTTATTAAGTGATCAGACTTTCATTATTAAGTAAAAAAGATTGGGCCAAAAAATTTTACACCTAATCAATCAAACAGATCAATTTTCAAAAAATAGTCAAATTCCTTGGTTTTTACTTTTGAGGGCCCATATATATACAATTTTTAAAATAGTAGTGCAACGCTGTAAATATTTGTTTTAAAAAAAACATAAAAGAAAATTTATAAAGAAAATAATACAAATTATAATAGAAAAAAATTATTTAAGAAATAAAATTTTAAATGTAAAATAATTATATTTATTCATTATCTGAATTAGCTAAATCTATTACTATATAAGATAGTATTGCATATAATTTGATTTGATCATTTTTTATTTTTATTTTGATTAGATGTAGTATTTTCTGGTTTTTTTAGATAAGGGCATTTCATTTTCTTGATCATCAGAATTGTTAGAATTAATTGAGTTATCTATGTTCAGTTTTTGCACATTTTTTTGAATAAGTATTATTATAATTATCAAAAATTATTGTTTCTGGAGTCTGAATTTTAGATCTTTCTTATAATTGTTTTGATGAATATTTAGAAGCTTTGATCATATTAGATTTGGCAAGGATGATAGGTTAAGAGCATCATTAGTATCAGAAATATTTTTTTTATATTAATATAACAAATTTCTTTTGCATAAATATAGAGATTATGATCATAACTGCTCATCGATATTTTTTTTAGTCTTAAAATTTTGATCACGGGTTGTATAACCAATCAAAAGCGTTAAAACATAATAACTCGAACATATTGCTACATTAGTTTTAGCACATTAATCACATTTTGGATTTAACCATGATTTATTGGTTGAACTACAAGAATCGCAGAGAAAATTAGTAATTATCATAATTTGGACGGCAAAATTTGACAAAAAATTTATGAAAAAAGGAAAAATCTATAAATCAATCATCTAAATTTTTAGTGGAATGTAATTTTTTTCCTAGTATTTGCTAATATCAATATATTCACTATTTTTTATTAATATCATGTTTGTTTATTTTTTTTATCTATTGCGGAGCAATTGTTCTTGTTCTTGCACTTGTGCTTGCATTTGTTCTTGTGCTTGCACTTGTTCTTAAACTTGAGACCATTATATAAAGCGCTTTCCAATTGGTGAAACATTTGATTGACTTTCTTTTTAGCTATTTTTTTGCTCAAAATAGGTTTATTTATTAAGTAATCAAATAACAGAAGTGAATTTGGAAAATTCACACTTCACAATTTTAAGAGAGTTGTTTAAGGCGTTAAAAAACGTTGATATAAACCTTATTTTGATGTGACCATGTTAGAATACTTGATTGGCCAGTGGAATAAAGCGCTAAAAAGGTTTGGTGTGATCACGTTATGAACACTTGATTGGCCAGTGGAATAGACGGACATTTGTGCTTTGATGTAAGCCATATTTTGGCGTGACCACGTTAGAATATTTGATTGGCCAGTGGAACAGAGTGACATTTGTATTTTAATATTAAAATATAGATTTTAGCAAAGCTTATAGTTTCAAATTGAGACCCCAAATTTTAGCATTATCTGATTTTAGAATCATTTCTGACATTATATTTACCAAAAGAATATTGGTACTTTGCCGGTTGGAAATACTATTTTTTTTACGATTTCTTTATTCTTATTTACTAGTATCTACTAGTTAGATCAAAGAAAGAACCAATTGGTATTTTCAAAAGTTTCTAATGGTTTATTAATAAGAAGTAGAGAAATATATTCTTTTTTGTAACAAAATTTAGTCTTTAACAGTTAATATATAGTTTAAGTTTGGTATTCTTTTTTAGAACTATAATAACAAAAGATATGCACAGCTTTTAATTTTATAAATTAATTTATTTTTTCAGTTTTTTTAATTACTTTGTTAGAAAACATTGTTTATCAAAAGCAATTCTAAATGCTAATTGCTTAATGAGTCTTACATTAATTTTATATTAGACCTCCTAATTACTGGCCTAGCTAAATACTAAATATAATAAAATACCTAATATAGAATATTAATAATGTAACAACCTATTATGTCAAAATATACAAACATATAATGACATTGCTAATATAATAAAACCATTAATAGTAATTCTAATAACAATGATACCAATAATGTTAAGTTAGGTCAATAGTGCCATAAAAATGTAGTAGTTATATGATAATTTTGACATTCAAACAAATCAGTTTTCAGAATCCGGTGTAATATAACAAAATTAGAAAAATTCAAAACAAACATTCATTTTGTTAAAAATTGCTTATTTCTAATAATATGAATAAACTTAAAACTTTTATTATTATCACATAACACCGATTTTTTATAGTATTACTAACCTATACATTAGTAATGATGCCCACCAATAATGATTATACTAGTATTATTAAACTAGAAATGAGAAAATTCGGTTACTTGAAAAAAAAGAAAAAATTTTAGTTAAACACAAAACAATAAAAACAAAAAAAGAAAAAAATCAAAAAAATTGATGATCATTATTGATAATTATCTATTTATATCAAACAAAAGGTTGTCGCTCAATTCTCCTTCCCGATAGACACTTACCCAACATCACATAGAGTAAGGGTTGGCATTTGATTAGTTGCGGCTATACATTTTTATTAGATTGTCACCCTGTGTGATGTGGATAAGTAGCCTGTTTGGGAAATAACTTTCAGGGAATCGCATCATAACCCAAACAAAAATACATAATAGACACAAAACTAAAGGGCATTTTATATTGTTGTATAGATTTATTAAAAATAGATAAGACATTTAATATCAATACATTTAAATAAGACAAACAGGATTTATTATTAACTGTTTGAGCAGTATTGAGATCACTATTTACCATTAATTTCATGTTAACTTAGTGTATTGACAAAAATTGATATTTATAAATTGAAGTATTGAAATAGATCATTGCGACACATTTGTAATCTACCTGAATTTGGAAATTTTGACTACTATATAAAAAATACTGATTTTGATGAAATAATCAATGTTTTTCAGATTAAGGTGCATTTTTATAATAAATATTTATGTCTAACAAGAGTGGAACCATGAGTTAGTCTGTGAGGAAGATGGTTAGATGTGTTCTTAGTCTAGATAAGAGGACCAAAACTTTTTTTCATGGTTTGATATTGATTTATTATTATATAATTTGGTAACTAAATTTAATTTGAAAGTGAAATTCTTTGTTTGGTAACCAAATTTTAGCTTAATTTTTGTAAACGTGCCAAAATGTTAATCAAAATTTTAAATATTTTCTATCAAGAAATGTTTCTCATTTTATTTTTATTCGAATTAATTTAGAATGTATAAAATCAGTAGTATTATTCAAATATTTGTTTCATGTAATCTTTATTTCTATATATTTAATAGAATAATGTGGCAAATCTATCTGCATGATAGTATTTTTTAGTTATATGTAAAAAAGCACATCTATTAAATTATTATTGACAATTAAAATTTCTAAATAAACTTTTTTTTAAAGCCAAGATCAATTACATACAAAAAGAATGTTTCTAAGCTTCAAAATGTTAATAGGTCAGATACATAATAAAATAGTTAAAAGGATAAGCAAATAAAGATATTAAAAATAAAATGATAAGTTTAAAAGCCATAATAATATCAAGAACTCCTATAATAATCAGCAATACATGTTCCCAAAATTTATATTTTTTAGTATACAAAATTATTTCATTACAAAATTACAGTATTATGGAAATATACAAAGATTTACTTACATTATAAACTTTTTTACTGTATAATGCAAAGCTCCAATATTGCATTTTAAATTATTTTCTAAAAATATATATAATTTTATATGTAGTTAATTTTTTTAATTATAAATTATTGTGAAGTTATTAATTGTCATGATTGATCTGAAATTTGAAGTCATTTTGAAAATATGAACTTTTAAAATTCGCATATACTCTTATTATAGACATTAAAAAAAAGCTAAAAATACTAAAAAAAATTATATTTCTATATTAAAAATATTATGTTCATAACACCTTGTCATATTAACATCCTATTATATAAACTAGATTAGGTAAATTTTAAGGCTAAAATTAGAGTTGGGATTTAGAATTAGGTTAAAATTAAAATCAAAAATTATAGTAAAATTGCGAGAGAAACATGTTTTGCACAACAGGATACCCTGGTAAAATTTTGTGATATTTGAGAATTTTAGAAATTAGATGTTATATGACATGGTGTTATGAGTATAACTTTCCTTATATTAAAGGTAGAGGGTACTATTTTAAAATTACATATAAAACTTAATGGTAAATTGTTTTTATATTTAATTTTATAAAAAATTATATTAAGAAAACTAATTTTAATTCTTAAGAAGAGTTTATAGAGCAAGGTTTTCTAATTCTAATGATAGTAAAATTATTAAATTTGGTTAAAAACTCAGTGAGATATAAATTTTTAAAGATTGAATATTAAAATTTAGTAACAAAATTAACTTATAAATTTACGCAAAGTGACCAATCAGAATTAGAGCTTTTGTGCAACCCAAAAAAATTTGAGCCAACCCAGAAAATCTTAGTGATATATACAACTATATTTTTTTAAAATATAATAATAGTTCAAATTTTTACTATAATAGATAAATTGTTTTATTTATATTTTGTAAAATTTTAATAAAAATTAGGTGTGATTTAAAAAAGTTTTATTAGTAGCATATGTCAATTTTATATGAAAATTTCAAAATACCATATAAAACTATATAAAATAATCTATGTACCCTCTACCCTTAAAATAGACCCAAATTTTAGTTCAGTCAATTTCTGAATTAGCCATGACATGATTTAATACTTACGAAGAAGGTAATTCTTTATATTTTTATAGAATTGATTAGAAAGTTCATTTTAATAACAAATTATAATTTATAATTTATAAATAAATTTTATACTTACTGGCTAATAATTTATATTAATTTATTAAAAAAGTTTATTTATTAAAGAAATTATAAAATTTTTAAATTATTAAATTAATTTTTACTTACGATCTAATAATTTTATTTTTATATAATTAATTAAATAGGCTTTATTTAATTATAAAGGTTTTAATTTATACTCACCATAGCTATACTCAGCGGCTGATGCTTTATGTTTAATTAATTAGAAAATGTTACTTAATAATAGATTATTATATTATTATAAATTTATAAATTAATTATATACTTACCAGCTAATAATTAAAATTGTATTCAATTAATTTAAAAATTTATTTAGTTATATATTATTATAAAATTTCAATTTTTGTATATTTGTTTTAGAATTTCTAGGTGTATGAAACACGGGTATTAATTATTGATTTACAAATCCGTGTAATATATAAATTATAAACAAAAATTAAGCCTGATTTAAAATTAGAATAAGGACTGACTTTAGGGTTAGAAAGGATTTTGGTTTATGCTAAAATTTAACATTGATTTTTTTTTGTTAGAACTCCAAGGTAGATTTATAATCAGGATTTTGAGACATCAATATACCCGTGTTCTATACACTAGTGTACAGATAGAAATTTCTAATTTTATACTTACCATCTATGATTTATTAAATTTATATATAATTAATTAATGTTATTTAATTTTAAATTAGAAATTAATCTATACTTACTGCCTGATGCTTTATACTTAATTAATTAGAAAAGTTTACTTAATAGTAGATTATTATAATATTATTTATAAATTAATTCTATACTTACACCCTAATAATTTAAATTATATTCAATTAATTAAGGGTTTATTTATTATAAAAGTTCAATTTTGTATTTAATTTTAGAAAATTTCTAGGTGTACCGGTATGAAACAATGATATTAATTAATTGATTTATAAATCTATGTAATATATAAATTATAACAACAATTAAACTCTATTGAATTTTTTTGTTAGAATTCCGAAGTAGGTTTATATTCATGATTATGAAAAATCATTATATCCATGTTTCATACACTAGTGCACAAAATAGAAATTGTCTAATTTTATACTTACCATCTATAATTTATTAAATTTATATATAATTTATTAAAAATTTTATTAATAAAATTTAAATTTATATTTAATTAATTAGATAAGTTTATAAATTATAAATTTTATAAAATATTAATTTATAAATTAAATTTGTACTTACAAGCTAATAATTTAAATTATATATAATTAATTAAAAGGTTTAAAAATATAAAATTTTACAGAGTTATTGATTTATAACTAATTTTATACTCACAAGCTAATATTTTAATTATGTAAAATTAATTTTAAGGTTTTATTAATTGTATTTTGTCATATAATTATGATTATAAATTATTTTATACTTACTTCCTGAAATTTAAATTAATTTAACATTTTGTTGATAATAATGTTTCAATTAATTTTATACTTACCGCCTCATAATTTAAATTTATATATAAATAATTAAAAATTTTAGCTAATTACGAAAATTATTATAATTTATCAATTTATTAATCAATAATACTTACCAGCTAAGAATTTAATTTATATATTTAATTAGAAAGGCTTCTTTAATAATACAATATTATAATGTCATTAATTTATAATTAAACTTACCAGCTAAGAATTTAATTTATATATTTAATTAGAAAGGCTTCTTTAATAATACAATATTATAATGTCATTAATTTAAATTAACTTTATACATACATGCTAATAATTTAAGTTTATATGCGGTAGAGTTAATTAGTTAATAATAAAGTTTTTAATTTATAAATTAATTTTGTACTTACCAGCTAAGAATTTAATTTATATATTTAATTAGAAAGGTTTATTTAATAATAAATTTTTATAATGACATTAATTTGTAAATTAATTTTTATACATACAATCTAATAATTTAAATTTATATATGATTAGTAGGTTTTATTCGAAATTAATGTTTTTAATCTATAAATTATTTTATACTCACTTTCTAATAATTTAAATTTATATAATTATTAGTTTTATTCGATAGTGCAGTATTTATAGTTGATTCTAAAGTTTTATTCGATTTAATTTATAAATTAATTTTATACTTACCAGCTAATACATTATATATGTAAATAATAAATTAGAAGTGTTTTGTTTAATAATAAATTATTATTACAATATCTTTATTTTATAAATTTTATACTTACGATCTAAAAATTTAAGTTAATATAGTTGATTAGAAAGTTTTATTCGATCTAATTTATAAATTAGGAATATACTTACCAACTAATACATTATATATGTAAATAATAAATTAGAAGTGTTTTATTTAATAATAAATTATTACAATATCTTCATTTAATATACCGGTAAACTTATACTTACTCCCTAAAAATTTAAGTTTATATAGTTGATTAGAAAAAGGTTTATTCGATTTAATTATAAATTAATTTTATACTTACACGCTAATACATTATATATGTAAATAATAAATTAGAAGTGTTTTATTTAATAATAAAATATTACAATATCTTTATTTTATAAACTTTATACTTACTAACTAAAAATTTAAGTTTATATAGTTGATTAGAAAAAGGGTTATCCGATTTAATTTATAAATTAATTTTATACTTACACGCTAATGGTTTAAATTATATATAATTAATTAAGGAAGTTATTCGATTTAATTTATAAATTAATTATATACTTACACGCTAATGGTTTAAATATATATAATTAATTAAGGAAGTTATTCGATTTAATTTATAAATTAATTTTATACTCACTCGCTAATAATTTAAATTATATATAATTAATTAGGAAAGTTTTATTCGATTTAATTTATAAATTAATTTTATACGCACGTCCTAATAAATTAAATATATACAATAAATCAGAAACATTTTGCTCGATAATAATATTTAACTAATTTTATATTTACCAACTAATAATTTAAATTTATATAATTAATTGGAAATGTCTTATTTGATTAATTATTATTATAACATATAAAAAATTAATCTTATACTCACTAGCTAAAAATTTAATTATTATATATAATTAATTAAAAGGTTTTATTTAATTAATTATAAAAAGTTTTTAAATTAGAAAATAATTTATACTTACTGCCTAATTATTTAATTTATATATAAATTAGAAAACTTTATTTAATTGGTAATTGTGATTTATAGATTATTTCTGTACTTACAACCTAATAATTTAATATATAATTAATTGAAAATTTTATTTAATTGTAAATAAAGGTCTTAATTAAGTTATACTCATTGTAATTTAATTTATATTTAATTCATTAGAGAAGTTTTACTTAATTACAATAAAGTGTTATTTTAGAATTAATTTATACTCACTATTCCCCCCCTGTAATTTAATTTATATATAATTAATTAGAGAATATCAGTTAATTATGAATTATTAAAAGTTTTAATTTATAAAATAAATTTATACTCACCTTGAACTAAAAGTTTAATTTATATTTAATTCATTAGAGAAGTTTTACTTAATAATAATAAAGCGGTTATTTAGAATTAATTAATACTCACAACCAGGAGCTTAATTTAGTTATATATAATTAATTATAGAAAAGCTTTACTTAATTATGAATTATTATGAAGTTTTTAAATTATAAATTAAATTTTATACTCACTATTACCGGTAACTAAAAATTTAATTTACATTCAATTAATTATTAATTTTATTTAGATAAATTATTTAATTTTTTAATTTTGTAAATTAATTTTATACTCACAAGTCACTAAAAATTTAATTTATATACATTTAATTAATAAAGTTTATTTAGTTAAATTTTTTAAAGGTTCAATTTATAATTAAAGTTTATACTCACTGCCTAATAATTTAATTTATATACAAATAATTAATAAAATTTTATTATTAATATAAAGTTTTAATCGAAAATTTAGTTGATAGTTAAATAATTTAATTCAAATATGTAAATATCAGTTTTATAAACCTAATTCAGACATAATAGCAATCAAACTTGGGCAGCAAATTTCATCAAATTTTAGAGAAATTTTCTATATAATTTTAGTTTGAATTAGGTTACAAACTGATAATTTAAAAATTTTATTGCACGTTACTCTTATTATATCGACATTTTTTTCTTTATTAAAAAAAAAAAAAAATTAAAATGTCGATACAGTAAGTTATACCGACATTTTATATTAAAATTCGGGAAAAAAATGTCGTATAGAAAGATTACATTATGGTATCGTTATATCCATATGTCGGAATAATCATAATGACGTGTATCATGAATATATACCTCTACGTTTGTTTGAATACCCAATTGGCATAGGAAAAGCGGAATTGATGATAATTGCAATAAAAGCTAAAGTGAAGAAGATAGGATAAAATTTTGCCATTTTGGACTAATTTTTCTAGGAATATATGTTTTGAAAAGAACGAAAAAAATGCGAAAAAAATGCAAACATGTTTGTAATTTATAATGTTTTAGATACGTGTAATGAAATATTATATTAGTGATATACTATTCTAATAATATATTAAAAATGAACCCTTTTAACGGTTATGCTTCTCATGATTAGGCATACTAATTTTCCTGCAAGCTAAATACGTACGTTATGTACGTACGTACAAACTCCCTAAACAAATAATAATTATTTGTTAACTAATGATAACCTAATTATGTTAGATCGACTGTGTATATGTAATTTGTACTTATTTGGGCAATGTTTGTTTTCAATTTTTTAATAACAATGTAGACAATGTATTAGAGTACATATGCGTAACTTAAGATTATGTAGACAATGTATTAGCTGTTAGAGTGCATATGCGTAACTTAGATTGAATGCTGTGTCTACTAATTTTTTTAGCAATATAATTTGCCACGATAATTTGGCATTATTTTTAATTAACACAAAATGCATTATCCAAATTTGTGCGGCACAAGTTGGTTTGGCATTCATTTTAAGTTATGTTAGGAAACTATGATGATACGGATTGTTTGCGCTTTATAATATTATATAACATCAACTACACTGATCTTGTCGTTCTGTACCGTACTGTAGTGCGTATTGGACCTAAGTGCCACACAAAAAATGTGTGTCAAGTCCTTGATTTCTATATATCGATCCTTTAAATCCTCCGGATAGTCATTGAAAAATTTGTTTAACCGTTTTGTAAGAAGAGCTGCGACTCTATCTTTAAATACAATTAGATATCTAAAATACACTCCCAAACGCAGCACCTCATTAAATTATTTATTCTGGCCTAAATAAATACTAAACGCTTATAAATGTAAATTATCAAAAATACGGTCTTTACGAATTGTATTAAGAAAGCTTGACTATATTTCTCAATAATTATCTGATTTATTCTATGAAATTTCGGATTTTAATTCTACAAGACTATAGAGATAGATCTTCATCGAAGAAAGTTTAATCGCATCTTTTATTAAAAATTTATATGAATATTTCTTAAAATTTCTCGACAGTTACGGGATAAACCGATAAAAATTTTTTATTTGAATAATAAAAGTTGGTAAAAAATTTTTAATGAATTTGACCAAGTAATCATTGAAAAACATTTGATGATTGAAAAGGAACTGCCACGCATTTTTTGTGCAGAACCTAGATTTAATTGTGAAGAACAGTTGATCTTGGTTCACCACTCCATTTTACTTGGATATATTTTTTGTGTAGAAAGCGAAAATGCTATGAAATTTTTGTGTACAGTACATGCGTATCTATAACATTTTGTATGTCTCTAATTTTACAGCCGTTTTTCAAAAATTTGTGGATCATCATGCTAGAATAATTCTCAAATTCCCAAAATTTTAAAGCCCTACAATAATAATCAGAATTACCAAATTCTTCGATTCTCCACATAGGCATATGGAAATCATTTTTCGCATCTTTTTTGGAAACAGCTATATTATAAATTTCGGGAATATGATTAATACAAATTATAATGCACTTTTTTTTTATATACTGTAGAATTTTTTTATTATAATTGAATTTTAAAAGACATCGATACAATAAACTATTATTAGAAAAAAACTGACCATTAAATATCAAGACAAAACTTACAGCAACTAGCTAACTGATTAGTAGGCTTTAAGAAAAAAAAAGACTATAACCGTGTATATGTAGTATCCTAGATAGAGGTTTAACTTTGTTCGTTTTATTATTTTTATTTGGTGTAATTTTTTGTAATATAAGTAAAAAATATTGATAAAGAAGCCAAAAGAAATATAAAAATCAAATAATAATAATAATAGTTTATATTTTAGAAGACTTATTTAACTTATATTTATTTGAATGCCCTGTTGATTGTTGTAACTCCGAATTTGCTACAATAGCTGCAAATATTTTTGTAGAGTTTTTAAATAATCGATATTATGATTTATCAGAATTAATAAAAATCGATTATCGTGAGATTTTAATATGGCAGCCGCTCATTTTCTCGTTAGTTTTTCTCATACAGCATTATTTGGTAGTCCTATGCAGGGATTTAGATTTAATTTAGACCGTTATTTCAGGCCAACAATAGTTACGCCTCAAATTATCTAAATCATCAGATTAATAATTTCAGATTCGGTAAATTCTACAAATTCAATAAATTCTGCAAATTTTGTAATACAAAAACTAGGTACGCATGTACGTACTAGGGATGGGTTCGGTCGGTCACGGTCAGTCATCGGTCGGTCATGATCGGTCAACCGCTCATAACCGGTTGGCCGCGGTAAGTCATACAGTTAATGACCGGTTATAGCCAATAAATTATTTACCCAATTATTCAATCAAATATCCAAATAAAGTGACAAGTAGGGATGGGACACTGCACAGACTGCCGAAAGAGAACCAAAAACACACGAAGATTTGCATCACATGATCAATAAAACCATAGTTCATATTTCTGGTCAAACTTGCAGATCATTTGACCACATTTAAAGTTGTTTTGTTCTAGATCTGGCCAAATGATCTGCAAATTTGACTAGAATTATTAACGATTTGTTTTGATCAGGTATATTGAATAATTGATTGTAGTGCAATTTTTCAACTCAATTAATTATTGCGGTTTGCAAAAATACGTTAAATTTGCTGATCAAAAAAAAAAAAAATATCGTTGATTTCTTATTCTGATTTCCGATTTCTTTAACATTTTTTCCCGGCAAATATAAAATGAAAAAGATTATTTTAAAATAAAAAATATTAATTAATTATTTAAAATAAAAAATACTAATTAATTATTTAAAATAAAAAAAAATAACTTAAAAACTAAAATTAAAAGAAATAAAAAAAATTAAATAATAATTTAAAAAAAATAAAAAATAACGAAAAAAAAAATAAATAATAAAAATGGTCCTACTTGGCTGTCCTTCATTTAAGTTTATATGAATATTCAAGAAAAACTGAGCTTCCGAAATGTTTTTTATATCAATCGTGAAGAGCTAAAGAACTAATATTAATGAGTAAGATGAAATATTTAACTAAACACGTAACTTTTATGGAAATAACAATTACAAAAACAATTATTCAAATCGATACTCCTTTACATTAATTTTTAAAGCATTCGATCAATGATTTATGTGATACAAAATTTGCATTCCAAAATTCCGATCTGTGATCGCTGCATACAATGATGCAGATCCGATCACTAGATTACGAGAATTTTGGCTGTAAAAATTGCACGTACACACGAAGTTCTTTTGCATTATATAATTTTTTTATTTTTATTTTTTGTTCCTCTCTTTTGTAAGAGGAATCTAATGTTAACTACTGAATCAAATTTATCTGACCTAAGGCCATTTGAAGTTAATTATTCAGTTAACATCACTTTTTAGAACTGGCTAAAGAGATGGTCAAAAAAGCAAAAACAAGCAAAACAATGTTAGCAATTAGTATGCAAAATAAGGAAAATAAAAAGAAAAGTATTCCAAAATGTTTCTAGTAGAAATTATCCTTTTTTATATAATTTGAAAATTCAAATTTGTATGTAAGTGCATGAGTTTTGTATTTATAACAATCACATGCCTATATAAAACATGTACTTCATTGCACTTAAAATATTGACCAGTTTTAAGAAAAACAATTTTGATTTTTAAGAAAATTAATTTATTGCTATTAAATTTATATATAATAGTTTATTGAACTAATTAATTGTTAAACTTTAAGAGCCTAAAATAATTCAAAAACAATAACAAATATTTGATAGTATTCTAGTGAATACCAATAGAAAATTTTAGTAATTTTATATAGAAACTAAGTTACAAATATTTAAGATATGTTATATATTATTTATAATAACTTTTATCTAATTATTAGCATCAATTATTATATTTATTCAGTTTTATTGAGTTGCTAAATCCTATTTACTAAAAAAAGCAGGTTATAACTTAAATTATTATAATGAATTTTACAGTTACTACAAATTTGTATAGATTCTATGATTTTTTTTAATGTTTAAAGTGTATCTTTATTAAATTTAATTGAAACTTTTTACAATACTGGAAAACTTTTGTTTTTAAATTGCTCACCATACTTATTTGCAAAAATATTAATTGATACCATGCCGGTACCGTGCTGTAATTTCCCATATTATATAATTTTGGTCATCTGTACTATAAATTATAGTTATTGTATGGGTTGTAGTGAATAACCCAGTTATATACGGGTTCATATTCCATGATAAAGGCACAGGATTTAAATATGAACCTGTGTGTGTAACGGGTTATTCACTACAACCCATACAATAACTATCTTATTGCACAGTGTCTGACGTAACAATCCCGTGCCAATAAGTAAATGAATAAAGCACAGGTTGTCACATAAGACCTGTGCAATAATGATTGGTTATAATCTCAAATATTGAGTGTCATGATATCAAGTATTGTGCAGAATTTTTTTTACAGTAAATCACCACAATAGTCAGTAAGTTTTGTAACAAAATTTTTTACAACTTTTAATTCCAATACGAACTAACTCAAAACTATACTGCATTGTGGTGTTTGATACACTATGAAAACCAAATCTATATGTGGCAAATGATTTTTACCTGATTAACCAATCAGAACATTCATATATAAAAACGTGACGATACACTGGTTGTCAATAAAAATCGATTTACGCTCCTTATGACTATGAAGTTACAGTGTCTTTTTTACATTACATATGGTAAATTTATTTTTTCTAAAAATATTTTATTACATTTTTATTTGGGTGGTTTGGAAAAATTTTTAATAGCACTTGCGGTATTTTCCTGTAAAAACTGCGCAATATAGGTCCTTTTAAGCGATTCATACTTTTTTCATTGATATCCTAATATCATATAATGAAAAGAGTCTGAACTGCTGAACAGGACCACGTTGCCCAGCTATCTTATTTGTAATATTCTGTACAATTCTGTTAAAATTGCAGATCATTTGTCTGGAATTAAAATTGTTTTGTTATAATTCTGGCCAAATGATCTGCAAATTTGGCCGGAATTATGAACAAGGCATTTCTCAACCGGGTTTAAACACCACCTGAAAATTTTTCAGACCATGTGATATACATTAATTTATATACTCATTATTGTTATATTTGTCATTTATATTAATAAAAAAGTTTTATTTAAAAATGAATCATATCAATTAATCATGCAAAGTCACATGATCTAGAAAATTTTTGAGTGGCGGGTCTATTTATCAGATGATACAGAAACACTGATATGAATTTCAAGCAATAAATATTCATTTATTAGCCAGAATATTAAGAATTTGGCATCAGTCATAATCTTGACCGATCGGTCAAACTGCTCTGACTGGTCAATATCGGTCACGGTCATTGACTGGTCATGACCGGTCATGACCTGACCATACCCATCCCTAGTACGTACATATGTATATATACTGTATTGCTCATAAATGAAAATGGGACGTAACATTTTCTGTGTAATTATCAACTTTGTAAATTACTGTATCACCATCATATCTTATAGATGGGTTTACTAATTTCTCCTCCAAATTACCATTGGTCGAATGTAAATCTCGTTTTCATTGGTAAATCACCAGAGTTGCGCCTCAATTAATAAAATCAAATACCAATATGGTTATTTATTGATTTATATATACACAACTTTTTAGGTTACACATGTTTTTAATAAATTTTATAATATCTAACGAATAAATTTTTTTATTAGCAAATAGAAAATTAATGCTCATTTTATTGAAATTTGGTTCTTTAAGCATTAATTACACTTTATAGTAGTGCTCCTATGTTCGGTTCGGGTTCGGTCCGGTTCGGATCCGATCCGGGATCGAACCGAACTCGAACTCTAAATTTTGCTAGTTTCAAATTTCGAACCAGACTCAAACTCAGTTAAGAGTTCGGTTCGGTTCGGTCCGAAGTTTGTCAAACTAGTTTGAAGTTCGAATATTTATACTAGTATTCGGATTAGTGTTACGAATCGGGCAAAAAATCATAATCGATTAGTTAGTTGAAAATTTTTAAAAAATCGATTAATAGTTGATTATGTTTAACTAATCAACTAATCAATTAATCGATTAATCAATTAATCAATTAATCAATTAATCGATTAATCGATTAATCAGTTAATCGATTGGTCGATTAGTTGATTAATCAACTAATCGATTAGTTAAACATCTAATATGTACTGTACAGTATGTACGATCTTTAATATATCCATAAGTAGCTGCGCAACGGAGTTGCGCGAAACCAGGAACGGGAAAGTAGAAATTAGAATTTTATATATCACAAAAAGAAATTTTTAAGGTTATTTTAATCTTCAGGACTAATAATTATCGATTTGTATATGTGTTCAGTGTTAATTTATATTATTGATATACGTTATTTATAAATTGGAAGATAATGGATGTTACCGCGATTAAGAGATCTTTTGTCTTTTTATAAGAGTTTTAAAAGAAATAACGAAATAGAATAATAAGTTATTATGAAACTTTGACTTTGAAGGTAGAATGAGGTGTGGAGAGACTCGGTCCAAGTCTTAAGGTTTTTCAGCCTTGATGTAAGTATCGACCTGACTTGCGCTTTTGTTGGTGAAATATTTGCTTCGATGCGAAGTTAAAAGTATCGCTTTTTCTTATGTTTCGAGTTAGGATGGTTATAGTATTCGACTTTAGATCGTTAAGATCGTCATATGTGTCATGTGGACATTGAATATAATGTAATTTCGGTTTACAGCTGATTTGAGGTAACAATGACGTTAATCAAATTTGGTATAAATTTTTTTTTTTTTAGGATCAGGTGAATTTTTGTGATAAGTATGTCGTTTCAAAAAAAGCGATTATTGATTTGATCGTCACATTACACCAATTTTGCATTTGATTGGCTAATATCAATTAGTAAATGCGAATAAAAAGCTAACTGCCACGGCAAAAATCAGGTTCATTAATGCAAAAGTTTAAATACTAACATAAAAAAGGTAATTCAAAGATGTACATTTGACAAAGTTCACAACAGCTAGCAACATATAATAAAATTTCATGATTACAAACAATAGTACTTAGATTATTGTAAAGAGTAGCATCGCACGGTATCGTATAACTGCACGCCCGTATACTGGGACAAAATTCGAGTCGCTAAAGTTAGTAAATCAAAAACATGCTAAGCCGGAGTAATGGGCATTGCCGTGGGAATAGACAGGATTTTAAGAGGTAAGATGATTTGCAATGACCTTCCGCAAAAAGTAATATTAACCAAATATAGGAGAGTGTGAATGCAATTCTATATCAATAATTACCAGTTCAACTCCGGATTATTCACACAAGACATTATATAATATTTATCGGATTGGCAAATTCTCGGTTTTTTTTTTTAATCAAAACTCAGATTTAATATAGCAGCCTAGTTATAAAAGGTAAGACGATGATAATAAATAGTATTTTAATTAAGCAGTAAACAGAAAAATAAATATTACTTATACAAAAATATTTAATATTCTCAAATAATCCACATGCACCTTAACATAACGACGATAACAGCATATATTGGTATATAGACAACTAATCGATCGAATAATCGATTAATTAGTTAATCAATTAATCGATTAGTTGAAAATCGATTAATCAATTAATTGATTAGTTGGTTAATCGATTAAAATCGTGTTTGTAATAGTCAATCGATTAGTTGCCAACTCGATCAACTAATCGATTAATCGATTTTCGATTCATATCACTAATTCGGATTTCAAACTAGTTTGACAAACTTTGGACCAAACCCGGACCGAACTCGAACTTGACTAAAAAGTTCGAAACAAAAAGTTCGAGTTCGGTTCAAAAATTGAACCGGATTCAAACTTGACAAAAGTCCGGTTCAGTCCGATCCGATAGGAGCCCTACTTTATAGAACTAACAAATTTAAAAATTTATAAAGTACAGTACTGGACAGCAAAAACCATCCAATTTTTTTTAGGCCGCCAAATTTGAGAATTTTATAACAATTCTGATTGGCTAATTTTTGTGTAACAAAATTTTGATTGGTTAAAAATATAAAATTAATTTTTTTATATAATAAGCGCCAAATTTTGGAATTTTGATAATAAAAATTAACCAATTAAATCACGAGCACGTGATTAGCATCAATCTGATTGGTCAATTGTCCTGCGCCAAATTTCTGCTTTACTATTAAGTTGCTGAACTTTAAACCCTTATAACTTCTTTAAAAAGCAAGATATCAAAAATCTGTCTTACAGATTTGTAGTTTAGGTTACAAATAAAAAATTTGTAAGAGGGATTTTTAAAATAATTGCTTTTTGTGAAATTATTAGACTTTAAACAATGCTGAAAAAAATGGATGGTTTTCGCTGTCCGGTACTGTAGTTAAACTTTAAAAATAGCAAATTTAATATATAGGACTATAATATGTTTAAAGCCCAAATAGTTTTTAAAATGCAAAATTTTAATAAAATACACTTTAATCTTTGATAGTTATAGAAAATTTTTGTGCAATTAATAAAAACAAAAAAAGTTAATATATTAGAAACTATTATTTTTCAAACCTAACTACTTCTTTATATTATGAATTTTTCAATTTTGTAAAGTGTAAATAGTATCTGGAAAACTAAATTTTAATAAAATGTGCTTTAATTTTTAATAGCTAAAAAAAATTTTTAATCGTTAGTAATTAAAATATTAAATTATAAGTAAATATTAAGTTATAATAATAATGACTATAATTTGTATCCGGAATAATCTATGATAAAATTTAAATACTACAGTATATATATTATAGGAATTTATATTTTATTTCACAGTGCGATATATTGCACCTCTATTATAACTATATGGATCATTAATTTTGTATAACTAACAATTAAAAAAATTTTTATCAAAGCAAAAAATAAAATTTAATTAATAGTAGGGTTAGGGTTAAGGCCTAGGATAAAGCAGGAGTATAGTTTATACCAAAATTTCACGAGGAGTATTTTTTATTAGAACTCCAAAGGTGGTTTCATAGGCAAAAGTTTTAATTAATAGAAGGGTGCAATGTATTGCAGGTGCAATAAATTATAAAACTCTATATTATAATTGAAAAAGCATATTTGGGGGCTTTGCAGTAGAAAGGGTGGATGCGACCCCAAAACGAAAAAAAATATTTTTTATTAAATTCTGGTAAATTTCAATGTAATCAACATTTTTCAATTATAAATGAAAGTCAATTTGCATAATAAAAATCAAGATACGTAATGTAAAAAGAAAGTTGTACGAGATCAAAGCCATGTGCATTACGAAATTACCCATTAGTCACATGTTATATTTAACCAATCAAAATCGTGAATTTTGATTAACTCAGATCAGTCCGAAAATCAAAACAAAGTAATTAAATTCAATTATCTCAAAATTATATATTGACGTATCCGCCCTTTCTACTGCAAAGTCCCTATTTATTCTCTAGAAAAGTCTATTTAATTAAAATATATATACAGCATTAGTTATATCTCAATTCTTTATAATTTTATATTAGATATAACAGTTAGCAGTTTTATAGTAACTAAATAACTATTAATAATATTATAAATATTCATTCTATTTATTTAGATTTAACGAATAATAATTTTAGATATTTTTAAATGTATAATTTATAATAAATAATTGAAAAATTATTAATTTACACATAGTGTTTATACGTGAGTATAATTTATTAATTTACAAATTGTGTAATATATCAATCAAAACAAAATTTACAAACAAAAAATAAACCCTTGCTTATAGTTAGGGTAAGGGTGGGTTTGGGATTATAGCAAAGGTTATATTATTTATACCAAAATTTATCAAGGAAATTTTTTTATTAGAAAATAAAAGGTGGTTTTATAATCAAAATTTTAAGATATCCATTTGTTTTTACATTACCTGTGTACATACACTAGAGTTGCAAATATTAGAATATCAATTAACAAAAGGCAGGGGTGTAGAGTGACGTATTGACATCATTACCTCAATTTTATATGACGTAAGGGTGACATAGTGACATCACTACTTTAGACCTTTCAAATGTTTGCAGCTATAACATACACTCCATGTACAAATAGAAATTCTCTAAATAATTATTTACTAATTTAATTATGTAATAAAAATTTTTTTTTAACAATATAAATCTGTAATTAATATAGTTTAAAATTAAATTATTACTAATATTTATCTATTATTTCCCTAATATTAAATTTTTCCAACATTTATAAAATTTTTTTATAATTTCCTGATGTTATTCACTTCAGAGTGCCAAGTAGGCGTTGTTATGATTGAGTTGGGAGAGCTTGATGAAATTGGGCTAGTTTAGTTTGATCGTGACAAAAGTGATTAAGGTCAAATAGTTTAAAACAATAAATTAACACACATTATTATGGTTTATAGGGTTTATCTTTATTAATATAAATTAATACATCAGGTTATCATAATAATACTAAATACTATTTACAATTGTTAACTACTTATCTCTCTCTCTTCTAAGCAAAACCAAGCCTTTATATACTCTTAATTTGTATAGGAGCTTTAATCTCTTGATTGGAGATTTGATCTCTCGTTTGGAGCTTTGATCTCTCGTTTGGGAATTCAATTACCAACCAAGCCTCAGACTACGCCAATATAAGAAATACATAACAATGAAAAAATAATACTAACTAAAAATAAAAAAATTGAGCATAACAATTTAAATTTTATGAAAAGCATTGCATTACACATTGATTGGCATTTTTTTTGGGCTAAGCCAGCGGTTATTTTAGAGATGATCTTTATTGAATTTATTAATCAATAGTTTAGTATATAATAGTGCTTGTTGGCCGGAACGGCAAAGACATCCTGAAAATTGCAACAAATGCTGCACTGGGAGTCACCACAGGGTCTGCTAGCTGGCAGGGTTGGCAAATGACTTTTAAATGACATAAATGACATTGTGACATTGTCATTTGTCACTTTGTCATTTAAAAGAATGACAAAATAGATTATATTTAACATGCAAACATCTTGTGATCATTAAGGTTTTGTGTCACTTCGGGCAGTTTAGGATTGGTTAAATTCTAAAGCACCCTAAGATTTAATATGTTATTTTAAATGACAAAAATAACAAATGACCTATATCATTTGTCATTAATTTGTCATTTGTCACGAAAATTTTAAATGACATTGTCATTTGCTCCCTGCTAGCTAGTGGTTTCCCTCCTGCCGCAGCAGTCTGGCTGTGAGCGGGAAAATGATCATGTGTGGGAGGAGAAATAGTAGAATTACACAGTCATCACATGTAATGTAAGGGAAGTAGAACAGTTAGCCACTGGGTTAGGCAGGTAGGATAAGAAATTTCTGCTTGTTACGGGTTTGATAGCTCTGGTTATAAATACCAGTTCAGATTGTATCATGCTATTACCCTCTTGCAGTATATGCTACTGCATTTTGCATATGATCTTCAACCTTCAATCGCTCCCTTTTTTGAGGAATGTGATCCATCTGACTTCTTGCAGTCCAGGTGGTATGACTTGGTGACTGCTTTCCTTTTCGATCACGTGATTATCATCACTCCACATGAAAAGTATTGCATTACACATTGATTAGTATTTTTTTGGGCTAAGCTGGCAGTTATTTTAGGCTGGAGATGATCTTTATTGAATTTATTAATCAATAGTTTAGTATGTAATAGTGCTTGTTGTCCGGGTTTGGCCAGAATGGCAAAGACATCCTGAAAATTGCAACAAATACTGCACTTGGAGTCACCACAAGGTCTGCTAGCTGGTGGTTTCCCACTTGCCACAGCAGGCCAGCTGTGAGCGGAAAAATGATATGTGTGGAAGGAGAAATGGCAGAATTACGCAGTTATCCAATATTACAAGATTCTACTATTCTCGTATGTGTTTGCATTTCTGTTTGCTTTTATTTATCAATTTTTTTTTTTTTTAGAATATATCTATATGCATGTTTTTTTATTACACATTTGTTTAAATATGGCTTCATCTTATTTACATGGTTGTTAACAGGTACTCCTTCCCTCATTTTTTTTTTTTTTTACATGCTCGTCTCTTAATTGTTTTTTTTTTGAATATAATGGCAAGACTGAACTTCTTCCAATACTTATCAAGAAGTATGGACATTATATGCTTTTATTAGTATATGTGTCACCATGGTAGGGTGTGCCCAAATATACTGGTAGAATGCCTCTGATTCCTATCGACTGATTTTTTGGACTATGATAGGCTACACACCTCTTAGCACTAATTCTGTGGTACCACCGGCCCTTAAACTGTGATCTGACACATTAGCATCATGTAGGATTGATCAAAGTTTTCTGCAAAACCAACATTTAGTAGCACATGACTCATCTGCCTTTATGAATAGAATAGAATATTGCTATCTGGTATATATGCAGGACTGGTACATCATATAGTATATATCTTGAGTGATTTGATAGAACACAAATGGTCATTAGTAGGGTTTATAATTAGTGTTGCCCTTACAGCTGATCTGTGGTTTTTTGTTTTTGCGAGCTGTATAGTCGTGAATATTGCAAATTTGGCCTTTTCGAATCTTAATGCTTTCAATAGTGGTACTTTTTCTTTATCTGGCTTATGGTCCAGTAATAACTTACCAAGGCGTGCCAATCTATTGAATGCTGTTAGTGCCACAGCCCAGAACAGCATGTCATCTGATATTCTTAAGTCTAGGTTGCGCTTTATGTGATCGAGTTGAGCCCTTGTGATATGCATTTTTTGTCTTATTGGTTCATACTTGTGATTTACCTTATTTGTCTTGAGCAGTTCCTTTACCAAAAGGTCGAAACGAACTGATGTTATTTATTATCATTATTAAAAATTTTTTATTTATTAAAAAAACTAAATTACAAAATAATTTTTGTTCATATTTACAAAATTCTTTATAATTAATCCAACCTTAGTCTACTATTATTACTTCACGACTTTATACCCAACATCTTTGTTTTTTATCGACCCAATATAAAATTCCAAGCCTAAAAAAAAATAAGTGATAAGAAAGAAAAAAACAAAAAGAGATAACACTAAAGACTAGTACTTATATATATTTCAGTTTTAGGTCCTGGATCTCAATTTCTTAATGCCTATTCACTTTTCTGGAGACCAACAAAAAAAGAAAAAATTAGAAACAAGAAAAAAAACAAAAAACAAAGAAAAAACAAGAAAAGATAAAACTTAAAACTGGTATTTAACTAAATTCTAGTCTAGTTTTCGAATCCCAATTTTCCAATGCTATATTACATTTACCAAAAACCTACAAAGAAGAAAAAATAAGTAAAAAAGAATGAAAAAAGATAAGAAAAACGAAATTAGAGACTGGTACTTACTGGTATCTAAATCCCAATCTAGTTTCCAAATTTCAACTCTTCAACTCTACAGTCATCCCTCTCTATAATCACCAAGTCCGTTGCACCCTATTTTGGTAATTGTAAAGAGGTGTGACTAAAATAAAATACCTTATTATAGTCATTTATAGGCGAAATGTGGCGTGCTTCCATCTAAAACTTTTTTTCTTACTAAGTTAACGATACATGCCTACTAATTGAAAATCGGCCCAGTGGATGGCGAGATATCGTCAAAAAACGATTGGCCAACTATATAAAATCTCAATGTAAACAATATTTGTTTACGTAAGAGAAGTTATATAGTCAGCCAATCGTTTTTCGACAATATCTTACTATCCACTAGGTTGATTTGGATGATCTAACTACCATTAGATGCGTCTTGACGAGCTCTACAACTTTCAATTAGTGGGCATGTACCATTACCTTAGTAAGAAAAAAGTTTAAATGGAAGCACTCCACATTTCGCCTATAGTGATTTTTATATGTAATCTTCATCACAGATTTTTATATAGTTGGCCAATCGTTTTTCGATGATAACTCGCCATCCACTGGGCCGATTTGGATGATCTACTCACTATAGATGCGTCTCAATGAGCTCTATAACTTTCAATTAGTGAACATATATTGTTAACTTAGTAAAAAAAAATTTTAGATCGAAGCACTTTACATTTCGCCTATAGGATCACTCTCTAGTTGACAGGCGGATTATCAATTTATAGATAATTTTAAATATATGTGAATATAAAAATTGACCAAACAGATTATATAATCCATATTTAATTAAAAATTGGTGACTATAATGAGGGTTTTTTATTAATAAAACTGTTAAAAAATTAAATTTTTATGGTGATAGTGATTATAAGCGATTTGTGACTATAATGAGTTTTTTTACTATGTTTGAGTCTGTCGCACAAAATCAGGTGCTTAAATAGAGGTGTGACTATATGGGGTGTGACTATAGAGAGGTCTGACTGTATTCACATTTGCTAGGGACCTATGAAAGAAAAAAATAAGTAAGAAACAAAAAAAAAGAACAAGCAAAACTAAAAACTGGTACTTATCTAAGTCCAGCATATTTCCAGATCCCAATTCCTCTATGCCATTTCACTTCACCAAAGACCTATAAAAGAAGAAAAAAATTAGTAAGAAAAAATGAAAAAAGTTAAAAAGAACAAAACTAGAAACTGGTACTTATCTAAATCCCAGTCTAGTTCCAGATCTTCATTCCTCAATGCCATTTTACATTCACTTTGCTAATGCTTTAAATTTAAGAAAGTATATGATTCAGTTTTTAAAGACATAGAAAATTATACTAAGCATTTACAAAGCTAGTTACCAGCCTTCAGTCATTCTGAGTTTCAGAAAAAAATCTATATTCAATTAGCTAAAATTTTTATTATTAAAATTTTTGAAGGTTGGAATGCGTTGGAATGTAATTATATAATAAAATCTATCTAAATCTATATTGTGACAATTTTGGAGATCGATTATCTACTTGTGTAATATTGAGTTGTCCTCTCCGTTTATTTTACTAACCCCTAGATAGTACCAAAATTATACAAGTTGATTACTAGTTTACAAAATAATATATATTTTTTAAATTCGGCAGTCTTGCCACAACTTTATTTTACTTTTGTAGATTTTAAAATATACTATTTTATCTTACAAAGTTTGCCATTTTGGTACTAATACTAAAGTGTGACCCACCTGGTTGTCTTAGAGATATCTAAGTGTGACCTGCTATAACAAACTTTTCCTCCCTAGATTTTTTTTTCAATAAAGAAGAACCACCTAGATCTACAGTCAGGGTTTGCCACCTGTCAAAACTGCCATCTATTTTGTATTCCAGCTCGCATGGACCCCTTGTCTGATCCATATATATACTTCTTCCTTCGCGGTACTTAGAATTTCTGTCCAGCTCTGTCTCGGCCTTCTATTTTTTATTACCGATTCTTCTTCTCTTGTCCCCTCATCCAGGTTATCACTTCTTTTCTTTTTCTCTTCCGGTTTTTTTTCTTTTTTTCTTTCTTCTTGGTTCCTTTTCTTTTCTGCCCTCGAGTGATTCCACATTCTTTATCCCATTCGTTAACTATTGAACAGCGCTCTTTTCATATTTTTCTCTGGAAAACAGTCAACCATTTATCGAGAAAAGCCACAGCTACGTCCCGGGCCTTATTTCTAGAAAGGTTCATTCTTTCTAAAGATGATTCTATATTATCTGCCAGAAACCCTCTTGACCACGCTATATACCGATTCTTATACTCGTTTATCTCCCTGGGTATAAAAACTTCTCTTAGCAGGTCTAGGCCTAAAACTATCCCATCCTTATGTCTTAACTCTTCCTTAATATTGTTCAGGATTTCTTCTTCCTTTTTTGTCCATACCTCTATATTATGTGGCCATGTAGATAAGTGCTCAAAAGATTCTTTTTCATCTTTGCATTTCCTGCACTGAGCATCTTGATACAGCTCTGGGTTGTGTATTCGTCGTTTCGTCAGAGTCAGCAATAGCTTATTTATGCACTTTATACGAAAACTCCATGTGCCATTTTCTTTTCTACTCTTGTCCTGTAGCTTACTATGCTTCTTCATCAGGACAAAAAAGGGTTTCCAGTTCTTTTGGTTCAATCGCTTCTGATGGATCTCATCGTAAGTTCCTTGATTGAATGTCTACTCTGCTCTAGCAGCCGTTGTTAATATCTGCTTTATAAATTCTCTCAGAGAGCATTCTATCTCTAACCTGTTCCAGACTGGCCGGAAGACCATATTTTCTGTCATAACCCGTTTGACTCCTGTTGGGGCACCTACTTCTTCTCCTTCTTTTGCTATTCGATCTGCTCTTTCATTCTGTTTGTCACCTGCATGTGCCTTTACCTTCTCAAGCACCATCTCTATTTTCTTGCTTTGTACTACTACTTTTATCGCCGCTAGTATTGTAGGGTTATTCATTTTCATCCACTCTCGTGTTCTGGGCCTACCAATAACCTTTTTAACTAAAATTATTGCAGCACTACTATTGGACCTAATAATAACCCTACTTTTTGGCGGTGCCATTAGAAGAGCTTCTAGAATTGCCATTAGCTCTGGACATGTGGATAAAATCCAGTTCTGAATTCTGCCTTTGGTATCTCTTACAACCTTTCCCTCTCTATCTATTTGTACAACTTCATATCCTAATACTCTCCTATTATCTACTACTTTACATGACCCATCCGTATAAAACCACAAAGTATCTTCTTCCTAATTATTACACAGTGCTTCCTTCAGTTCCCGTCTCTTTTCTTGCCCTTCTATTATCCTATCTATTAGTTCTAAGCTAGGTTCTTCAATTACTACCCTTATCTTCTCCTTTTTACTCTGCAGACTTCTAACTTGCTCCGGTGAAATAACAATTTCCTCTTCTCGTTCTAAAAAGTAATCTGGCTCCAATTCTAGATTCAGCTCTCTTTTTGTAAATTTCACCCATGGTGATATATCTATTAGCTTTTCAGTTCTTGTTTTTTTAACTCCATTACTCGACTTTTCTTGGAGCACTTTGTTAGGACTTCTCTCTTCCGTCTGAATTTTGCTTTTACTATTACTCTCATAGCAGATTATATCTGTAAAATGTGTCCTTTTTGTCATTACTCGACCAATAGTTGGCTGGTTTTCTTTATTTTCATCCACTATTACCCATTCTCGTTTGCTTCATTTTTTTGAGATTGGCTTGCGTTGCGGCTTCAGAGCTAAGCCATTTGTTTCCTGTGTCTTAAACGTCTCTTTTACCTCACGTGTATGAATATCTGCCAAAGTGACATTTTCTATTGACTGGACCAGGTTGCTTTTTTCCCGCTCGATCGTTGATTGGACAATTTCTTAATCTGCTGCCAAGTTACCAGTCTATCCCCCATTGGGTCTAGCAACTGGTTCATGTACTATACATCTCTTTCTCTGAGCTTCTCCCAATTTTTCAATTTATCATATTCTATCAATACTTCTATAATTGTTTTAGATTCTCTATTCGGCTCTTAAAAGAGCCACCATTCATTATAATTATATTCCGACCTCACTTCTATATCCAACTCCTTTGCCAATTTCAGGATTCTTGTGTTAAGATTATATTTGAACTTCGAAATTCCTAACCAGCTCTGGTCAAGTGTCTATATCGGTTTGGGGCTACATATTTCCTGTTGTGCCTTTTTAAGCCTCAACCTTGTCGACTGGCCAAGTACTCCTGTATCGTTGATTCTAATTACCCATTCTTCTAGCATCTGCTCCGTATGTCTTTGCCAAAAACTTTTGATACCCAGGAGTTCCTTATGGTTTGTTATACTATTGGCAGCTGTTGACGCGATATCTGCTTTCCACTTAGCTAATCTAAGAACTGGTTGATGAACTTTGTCACATGTTCTTTTATCTAGGAGACAGATTAGCACTCTATACTCCAACTGTGGTAGCAGTACCTTATTATTTAGGTATTCATTTGGCCTATCGATATTTGTTTATTTTTAGCCAAGCTTGTAAATGTGAATGTTTCTCTCTTGAGTTTGTTTACACAAGAGGTGAAATCACCTCCCCTTGGTCGATCCCGTCCTCTGCTTAAAAACCTTCTGACAAACCAATCTTCGTGATAACTCTAACCCTTCTTTTACTAAATATCTCTAGCAAAAAATTTGTGGCTTTCGTTTACAAAATAATATTATTTAACTAAAAATAAACTATTTTAATTAATCAAAATAGTAAATAATTTTAAAAAACTAGCTATTTTTAATAGTTTAACTATCAAAATAAATGTTCTAAAAAAGTCAATTCCAATAAGTTTAAATTTTATAAATTTGATTTTCCAGTTTTATAATTAAATTTGTAATTTTAGACTTGTTTAAGTTATTTTTTAAAGTAATTATTTTGATAGTAAAATTATTAAAAATGGGCTAGTCTGGCAAAGTTATTTTCTATTTTATATTAATTTTAAAAATTTAAAAATTGTTGTATACTGTTCATTTTAGTTAAATATTGATATCTTGTAAATTATAGTTAGAGGTATATAATTCTTAATCAATAGTTCATAAGATACTATTAGTTTGCTAAATTAGGTACTGTACTAAATTAGGCATATATACCTTATAATATATAATACAAATAACAATTTAAAAAATTATTATATGAAATAATTTATTTATGACTCAGGTAAATTATTCACTCCCTTAATTATTTTTAAAAACAATCTAATCTTCTAAGATATTAGCAGATTGAATTAAAAGATATTAAATGTAAAATTGTGCAAGAAATCTTTTTTGTTAAAACCCAAAGAGTAGTTTTATAAGCAAAATGTTAAGATATAAGTAATTGTTTAAAATAATTTCTCTGGGTTGTTACACAAAGATGATTTACATATTCTGCACATTTATTGACAATTATAGAGAGGGTATGGAATATTACAACTATTAAAACATATTTATTAAATCCTAACAACTCTAATTTTAAAACTCAAACTATATTAAATCAGATTAAATTAAATACTAAATATAATAAAATATTAATTAGTAGTCCGCAGTTAAAGGAGTAAAATTTTATAGTAAAGATCGACGGGCATGTGACTAGTAACCTTATATAGTAATGTAATGCCGTGTTTCAATTCTTAAGAAAAACTCTATAGTAAATGATTGAAAAATACTCATATACTATGATCTATCAAACCGATTTTGATGATTTTACTACCATTAGAATCACAAAAATTAGCTCTACAAGTTTCAATTATACAACAAGGAAGTGTTACTTAATAAAAAAACTTTTATATGTAAGCACGCCCCATTCCTACACTATAGAAAAAACATATGAATTTCCATATTTGTTTATTACAAGGTTTATCATTTTTTTCCTTTAAAAATGATTTATCAATTAATATAGAATACTAATAATGTAGCAAACTATTTTATCAAGATACACAAATATATAATGACAATGCTAATAATAATAATAATGAAACAATTAATGATAATGCTAATAAAAATGATACCAATAATATTAAGTTAGGTCAATTGTGCCATAAAAATGTAGTATTTACATGTTAATTTTGACATTCAAACAAATCAATATTCAGAATCAGGTGTAATATAACACAATTAGAAAAATTCAAAACAAATGTTCGTTTTGTTAAAAATCGCTTATTTCTAATAATATGAATAAACTTTAATTAGCAATCCACATAAGAACGATAGTATTATTTTATAGTTACTATAGTGCAAATTACTATATATTTTATATAATTTTTATATAGTTCTGAAATCTTTTTTTCCTCTAACATATAAAAATTTTATATAGTTGCGAATTTTAAAATTTAAATATCTTATAATCTACTTGATCATTTTTAATAATTTATTATATTATATATAAAAACATCTTTTCTACATTTTTATTTAGAAAGTCAAAATATATTAGCATAATAAAAAAAATATTTAGCTATAGAAGAAAAGAAAATTTCAGAACTATATAAAATACATAGTAATTTGCGCATATAGAATTCTATCCTTCTTAGGCGAAATGGCAATTAAACTTTTATTATTATCACATAATTGCCAATTTTTTATAGCACTACTAACTATCCTAAAGAAGACACTAGTAATGATGCCACCAATAACGATTATACAAGTATTATTAAACTAGAAAGGAAAAAATTGTGTTACTTGAAAAAAAAGAAAAAATGTTAGTTAAACACAAAACAATAAAAGCAAAAAAAAAAAAAAAAAATTCAAAAAAATTAATGATCATTATTGATAATTATCTCTTTATACCAAACAAAAGGTTGTCGCTCAATTCTCCTTCCCCGATATACATAGAGTTGGGTTAACATTTGATTAGTTGAGGCTATACATTTTTAGCAGAATATCACCCTGTGTGACGTGGATAAGTAGCCTGTTGGGGAAATAACTTTCAGGGAATCGTATCATAATACAAACAAAAATAAATAATAGACACAAAATAAAGTCGCATTTTACATAGTTGTATAGATTTATTAAAAATAGATAAGACGTTTAATATCAATACATTTAAATAAGGCAAACAGGATTTTTTATTAATTGTTTGAGCAGTGAGCAGTATTGAGATCACTATTTATCATTAATTTTCATGTTAACTTAGTGTATATTATAAATTGAAGTATTGAGATAGATCATTGCGACACATTTGTAATCTACCTGAATTTGAAAATTTTGACTACTAATATAAAAAATACTGATTTTGGTGAAATAATCAACGTTTTTCAGATTAAGGTCATTTTTATAAGAAATATTTATGTCTAACAAGAGTGGAACCATGAGTTAATCTGTAGAGAAGATGGTTGGATGCGTTATTAGTCTAGATTAGAGGACCAAAAAATTTTTTCTTGGTTTGATATTGATTTATTATTATATAATTTGGTAACTAAATTAAATTTGAAAGTGAAATTCTTTGTTTTGTAACCAAATTTTAGCTTAATTCTGTAAATGTACTAAATTGTTAATCAAGTTTTAAATATTTACAATCAAGAAATGCTTCTCATTTTATTTTTATTCGAATTAATTTAGAAGTATAAAATCATTAGTACTATTCGAATTGTTGTTTCATGTAATCTTTATTTCTATATATTTAATAGAATAATTTGGCAAATATATCTGCATGATCGCATTAAGTTATATTGTTATAGAATAGGTTTTAATTTTGGTAGAAATTAGTTTGAAAATTAGAACTTAATAAGGAAATTTTGTAATAACTGTATTTAGTAATAGTGATATGCGAAATTGATGTGCAATGATACTCAATGACGCTTAGCGACGCTTAATGACGCTTAGCGACGCTTAATGATGCTTAGCGACGCTTAATGACGCTTAGTGACGCTTAATGACGCTTAGCGACGCTTAACGACGCTTAGCGACGCTTAGCTCAATAGATATATAAACCTACCTTATTTCCCTTAGTTTTAGACAGATCCAGACATTGTATTTTATCTTTACCTTTATATTTATTACCCTCCTCTCTTATTATTAATAAACTCTTGGGATTTCTAAGGAACAGACACCTTGGAATAGTCCTCTTGTTAAATTAATAAACTGTCTATTATCACTTGTTGTTTTATACCGAACTGCCTTAGAGAAGTGTGTAGTTCTTACAGACATAAAAGAAACTATACTTCCCTCTTGCACACCGCTTCACGCCCAAAGTAAGGGATTTCAGGAGCCGTGTGATTGTTACTCTATCGGAATTAAAGAAGGCTTCCAGTACTGTAACAATATGTAAAAAAGCACATCTATTAAATTATATGACAATTAAAACTTCTAAATAAGCTTTTTTTTTAAGTCAAGATCAATTACATATAAAAAGAATGTTTCTAAGCTAATAAATATTAATAATAAAATGGTTAAAAGGATAAGCAAATAAAGATTTTAAAAATCAAATAATTTTAAAAAGCTATAAAATATCAAGAACTCCTATAATAATCAGCAATACATGTTCCCAAAATTTATATATTATTTATACAAAATTATTTCATTAAAAATTACAGCATTATAAAAATATACAAAGACATACTTACATTATGATTTCTTTACTGTATAATGCAAAGCTCCAATATTGCATTTTAAATTATTGTCTAAAAATATATATAATTTTAAATATAGTTAATTTTTAATTATTAATTATTATGAAGTTATTAATTGTCATGGCTAATCTGAAATTTAAAGTCACTTCAAAAATATGAACTTTCAAAAATTCGCATATATTCTTATTATTAAACATTAAAAAAAAAGCTAGAACTACTAAAAATTTATATTTTTATATTAAGGAATATTATGTTCATAACACCTTGTTATATTAACGCCCTATTATATAAACTAGGCTAGTAAGTTTTAGGGTTATAATTAGAGTTAGGATTTAGTATTAGGTTAAAATTAAAATCTAAAAATATAGTAAGTAAACTTGCAAGGAGACCATTTTTGTTAGTAACACAACAGGGTAACCTGGTAAAATTTTGTGATATTGAGAATTTTAGAAACTAGGTGTTATATGACTCGGTGTTATAAATATAACTTTCCTTATATTAAAATAGACCCAAATTTTAGTTCAGTCAATTTCTGCATCAGCTATGATATTAATTTAATACTTACGAAGGTATTGCTTTATATTTTTATATAATTGATTAGAAAATTCTTTTTAATAACAAATTATAATTTATAATTTATAAATTACTTTTATACTTACAAGCTAGTAATTTATATTAATTTATTAAAAAAGTTTATTTATTAAAGAATATTATAAAATTTTTAAATTTGTAAATTAATTTTATACTTACGATCTAATAATTTGATATTTTTATAATTAATAATTAAAAAGGCTTTATTTAATTATAAAGTTTTTAATTTATACTCACCAATTCCAGCTATATATATATTAATTAAAAGGTTTTGTTTAATTATATTTTTTTAATTTAAAAATTAATCTATACTCACTGATTGTTACTTTATATTTAATTAATTAGAAAGTTTACTTAATAATAGATTATTATAATATTATAAATTTATAAATTAATTATATACTTACAACCTAATATTTAAATTAATTAAGAGTTTATTAATAAGTTATAAATTATTATAAAATTTCAATTTTTGTATATTTGTTTTAGAATTTCTAGGTGTATGAAACACGGGTATTAATTAATTGATTTACAGGTCCGTGTAATATATAAATTATAAACCAAAAATTAAACCTGATTTAAAATTAGAATAAGGGTTAACTTTAGGGTTAGAAAGGATTATAGTTTATGATAAAATTTTACATTGAATTTTTTTCGTCAGAACTCCGAGGTAGGTTTATAATCATGATTTTGAGACATCAATATACCCGTGTTATATACACTAGTACAAATATAAATTTCTAAGTTTATACTTACGACCTATGATTTATTAAATTTATATATATTTAATTAAAAATTTTATTTAATTTTAATTTAGAAATTAATCTATACTCACCGTTTTGTGCTTTATGTTTAATTAATTAGCTTAATAGTAGATTATTATAATGTTATTAATTTATATATGCATTCTATACTTACAACCTAATGATTTAAATTTATATTCAATTAATTAAGGTTTATTTATTATAAATTTCAATTTTATATATTAATTTTAGAAAATTTCTAGATGTATGAAACACTGGGGTATTCGGTCAACAATACTATATGTGGTATCATATGAAAATTAATTATTGGAGATTTTTTTTTTGAATTTAATGATCAGGATAGTGATCAAAATAGTGGCTGGCGTATTTATCACTTTTTATATATAATTTAATAGTAAGGAATGACTTGTATGTTTTTAGATGTCTAGAGCGAATAGCTTTACATTTTTCAATTATTTAACATAAATCGATTCTTAAACACCTTTATAACAAAGTTACGTTAAAAATATTGTATTCTAGCATTAAATTTTTTGCCCACAATAAAAATACCTCTCTTAGAATAGTTACAACATGAAACAGAATTTTTGTAAAGAGTCAGCATGAAATTTAAATATTAATGTTAAAAAAGTTTCAACGTAGCTTTGTTATAAAGGTGTTTAAGAATCGATTTATGCTAAAATAATTAAGAAAAATAAAGCTATTCGCTCTAGACATCTAAAAACACGCAAGTCACTCTTTACTATTAAATTATATATAAAAAGTGATAAATAATCCCAGTCACTATCGATCACTATCCTGATCAAAAAAATCCTTAATAATTAATTTTTATATGGTACCACATATAGTTTTGATTTACATAGACCGAACACCCCAATGAAACACGGGTATTAATTAATTGATTTATAAATCCATATAATATATAAATTATAAACCAAAAATTAAACCTTATGAATTTTTTTGTTAGAATTCCGAATTAGGTTATAAATTAAACCTTATTGAAGTTTTTTTTTGCTAGAACTCCGAAGTTGGTTTACAATCAGGATTATGAGAAATCATTATATCCGTGTTTTCATACACTAGTGCGCAAATAGAAATTGTCTAATTTTATACTTACCACCTATAATTTATTGAATTTATATATAATTAATTTAAGGTTTTTTTTTGATAAATTTTATAAAGTTATTAATTTATAAATTATAGTTTTATACTTACAATCTAATAAATTTAAATATATATATATTTAATGAGATAAGTTTATAAATTAAAATTTTATAAAAAATTAATTTATAAATTAATTTTACTTACAAGCTAATACAGTAATTTAATTTATATATAATTAATTAGAAAGTTTATAAATATAAAATTCTATAAAGTTATTGCTTTATAATTATTTTTATACTCACGAGCTAATATTTTATTAAGTAAAATTAATTATAAGATTTTATTAATTGTATTTTATCATAATAATTATGATTATAAATCATTTTATACTTACTTTCTAAAATTTAAATTAATTAACATTTAGTTGATAATAATGATGTTTCAATTAATTTTATACTTACCGGCTCATAATTTAAATTTATATATTAAAATAATTAAAAATTTTAGCTAATTATTTAAATTATTTTAATTTATTCAATTTATTAATCTAAATTTATACTTACCATCTAAAAATTTAATTTATATATATTTAATTAGAAAGGCTATTTTTAATAAAATATTATAATGTCATTAAATTATAAAATAACTTTATATTTACCTTCTAATAATTTAAATTTATATACAGTATAATTAATTAGATTCAGTAATAATGTTTTAATTTATAAATTAATTTTATACATACCAGCTAAGAATTTAATTTATATATTTAATTAGAAAGGCTTATTTAATGATACAATATTATAATGTCATTAATTTATAAATTAACTTTATACATACATGCTAATAATTTAAGTTTATATGCAGTAGAGTTAATTAGTCAATAATAATGTTTTTAATTTATAAGTTAAATTTACACTTACCAGCTAAGAATTTATTTTATATATTTAATTAGAAAGGTTTATTTAATAATAGATTGTCATAATGTCATTAATTTATAAATTAATTTTTATACATACAACCTAATAATTTAAATTTATATATGTTAGAAAGTTTTATTTGAAATTAATGTTCTTAATCTATAAATTATTTTACTCACTAGCTAATAATTTGAATTTATATATAATTGTTAGAATGTTTTATTCGATAGAACAGTATTATAGTTGAGTTTTATTCAATTTAATTTATAAATTAATTTAATACTTACCAGCTAATACATTATATATGTAAATAATAAATTAGAAGTGTTTTATTTCATAAATAATTATTACAATATCTTTATTTTATAAATTTTATACTTACCAACTAAAAAATTTGAGTTATATAGTTAGTTAGAAAAGTTTATTCGATTTAATTTATAATTAAATATGAAATAATAAATTAGAAGAGTTGTATTTAATAATGAATTATTACAATATCTTTATTTTATAAATTTTATACTTACCATCTAAAAATTTAAGTTTATATAATTGATTAGAAAGTTTTATTCGATTTAATTTATAAATAAATTTTATACACACGCTCTAATATTTAAATTATATAGAATTAATTGGGAAAGTTTTATTCGATTTAATTTATAAATGAATCTTATACAAACCAGCTAAAAATATAATTATTTATATATAATTAATTAAAGGTTTTATTTAATGGATAGGATTTACCCGTACTAGATCTAGTACTTTGTACTAGATTTAGTACATGATTAAGCTTATTTTTCTATTAATTTTTAAATTTAACTACTTAATTAAATATTTTTTTATAATATTTTAATTTCTGGGCTACTTGTATTGGAAAACTTATAGCTTTACATAACTTTTTAAATTTTATACATTTTTTTTTAAACTTGCAATTGCTAGTTTTACCTAATTTTTAGTGCATTTACTAGTAGTTTTACAAAATATTTTTGATTATAAAAAATTTTTTTACCAAATAAATTTATTTAAACTATTAATAAAGTTATAAATATATGTTTGCTAGCTTTAATTACAAAAATTTCATTAAGATTGGATTAATATATAAAAAGTTATCTAACTTTAAAAATTTTTTAAAATTTTTACTAGTAAAACCTATATCCTAATTTATATATAAAAACTAGATGTAATTTTTTTAAAATTTAAAGTAATATAACTTGAAATATACTATTTTAGTATTAAAGAAATTTTTGTAATTAGAATTAGATATTAAATATTTATAATTTTAATTAAAAATTTAAAAAATTTAATCAGTAAAAAATTTTTTAAACACTAGCTAAACTCATATGGCTTACTATGTAAAGTAATAATTTGCAAAATTTTTAAAAAAAGATTATAATATAAGTAATAATTTTTACAATATAACTAATGATAATTTTTTTTTTATAACTAGCCTATACAATTTTTTATTTATTGAAACTTTTAATTTGCAAAATATATTAATAAAATATAAATATAATTAAGTTTACAAATGTACAAAATCTAGTACATTGAAAATTACAAAAAATACAATATATAAAAAAAAATTTTTTATAAAAACTTTATTATTAACTTAAAAAAATATACCACTAAACAATTTTTGAATACTTATTAGATTTTTGTATATAAAAAAAATTAAGCTACTAATTTTTTTAAATTTTTAATGCATTTTTTAAAATGTACTAAATTTCGTACAAAAGAGTAAATCCAATCCATTAATTATAAAAAAGCTTTTAAATTTGAAAATAATTTATACTCACGACCTAATTACTTAATGTATATATAAATTAGAAAACCTTTATATAATTAATAATTGTGATTTATAGATTAATTTGTACTCACAATCTAATAATTAATATATAATTAATTGAAAATTTATTTAATTGTAAATAAGGAAAGATTTTAATTTAAAAATTAAGTTATACTCACTAGCTACGTTTTTAATTTAATTAATATTTAATTCATTAGAGAAGTTTTTCTTAATTACAAAAATTAATTATATACTTAGAATTGATTTATACTCACGATTCGGAACTGTAATTTAATTTATACACGTATATAATTAGTTAGAGAAAAACCTTTACTTAATTATGAATTATTACGAAGTTTTTAATTTATATATTAAATTTAATACTCACAAACAACTAAAAATTTAATTTAAATTTAATTCATTAGAGAAGTTTTACTTAATTATAATAAAGTGGTTATTTTAGAATTAATTTATACTCACAATCGATTGCTGTAATTTAATTTATATATAATTAATTAGAGAAAAAGCTTTACTTAATTGAATTATTATAAAGTTTTTTTAATTTGTAAATTTAAATTTTTATACTCACACTTAACTAAAAATTTAATTTACATTCAATTAATTATTAAATTTTATTTAGTTGAATTATTTTAAGTTTTTTAATTTTGTAAATTAAATTTTATACTCACTACTAACTAAAAATTTAATTTATATACAATTAATTAATAAAGTTTATTTTGTTAAATTATTTTAATGGTTTAAATTATAAATTAAATTTTATACTCACATCCTCCTAATAATTTAAATTGATATACAAATAAATTAATAATAAAATTTTATTAATATAAAGTTTGATCGAAAATTTAGTTGATAGTTAAATAATTTAATTCAAGTATGTATATATCAGTTTTATAAACCTAATTCAGACATAATATAATCAAATTTGGACAGCAAATTTCATCAAATTTTAGTGAAATTTTCTATATAATTTTGGTTTGAATTAGGTCACAAACTGATAATTTAAAATTTTATTATAAAATATATACACGTTAATCTGATTATATCGACATTTTTTTTCTTTATTAAAAAAAAAAAATCAAAATGTCGATACATTAGTTATACCGACATTTACATTAAAATTTGGAAAAAAAATGTCGTATAGAAAGATTAAATTATGATGTTATATCCATATGTCGGAATAATCATAATGACGTATTATGAGTATATACCTGCACGTTTGTTTAGATACCCAATTGGCATAGGAAAAGCGGAATTGATGATAATTGTAATAAAAGCTAAAGCGAAAAAGATAGAATAAAATTTTGCCATTTTGGGACTAATATTTCCAGGAATAAATGTTTAGAAGAAAACGAAAAAAAATTGCGAAAAAAAAGTAAACATGTTAGTAATTTATAATGTTTTAGATATGTGTAATGAAATTTTGTATTAGCAATACACTATTATAATAATATATTAACAACGAACCCTTTTAACAATTATGCTTCTCTTGATTAGGCATACTAATTTTCCTGCAAGATAAATACGTACAAACTCCCTAAACAAATAATAATTTTTATGACCCTAAATAGAATTTAATATTACTTGTTAACTAATGATAACCTAATTATACTAGATCGACTGTGTACATGTAATTTGTACTTATTTGGGTAATGTTTGTTTTCAAAACTTTAAATTGCTGGTTAATAACAATGTATTAGAGTACATATGCGTAACTTAAGATTGTATGCTGTGTCAACTAATTTTTTTAGCATATAATTTGCCACGATAATTTGGCGTTATTTTTAATTAACACAAAATGCATTTTCCAAATTTGTGCGGCACAAGTTGGCATGGTATTCATTTTAAGTTATGTTAAGAAACGATGATTATACGGATTGTTTGCGTTTTATAATATTGCCTAACATCAGTTACATTGATCTTTTCGTTCTGTACTAGAGTTGCAGGTGAAGCTGGTGAATGCTGGTGAAACTACTGGTGAAAACTGGTGAATTAATTATAATAGCCAATGAGAAACTTAGGTTAAACTTGGTGAAACTTGAAATCAGTTTCTATATTCTGTACCGTACTGTAGTGCGTATTAGACCTAAGTGCCGCACCAAACATGTGTGTCAAGTCCTTGATTTCTATATGTCATTCCTTTAAATCCTCTGGATAGCTATCGAAAAATTTTGTTTAAACGTTTTGTAAGAAGAGCTGCGACTCTATCTTTAAATACAATTAAACTCTTTAAATACAACTCCCCAAATGCAACACCTCACTAAATGCAATTATTTATTCTGGCCTAAATAAATACTTAAACAGTTATAAATGTAAACTATCAAAAATACGGTCTTTACGAATTGTATTAAGAACAATAATTATCTGATAATTCAATAAAAATTTCATATTTTAATTCTACAAGACTATAGCGATAGATCTTCATCGAAGAAAGTTTAATCGTATTTTTATTAAAAATTTAAATGAATATTTTTTGAAATTTCTCAATAATTACGAAATTAACACTGCTAAGAAATTTTTATTTGAACTATAAAAGTTGGTAGAATTGATATAAAAAAATTTTTATTGAATTCGATCAAGTAATCATTGAAAAACATTTGATATAATTGAAAAGGAAAAATCAAGGAACTGCCGCGCATTTTTTTGTGCAGAACCAAGATTTAAATGTGAAGAACAGTTGATCTTTGTTCACCACTCGTTTTACTTTGCTCTAACAGATATATTATTTGTATAGAGATGCGAAAATGCTATGAAATTTTTGTGTACAGTACATGCGTATCTATAATATTTTGTATTTCTCTATTTTTACAGCCGTTTTTCAAAAATTTGTGGATCACCATGCTAGAATAATTCATGTTATTCTCAAATTTCCAAAGTTTTCAAGACCTGCAATAAACAATCTTTAATTTTTACTGATCAGAATTACCAAATTCTTCGATTATCTACATAGTTATATGCAAATCGTTTTTCACATCTTTTTGGAAACAGTTATTTAAGAATAGGCTTAATATAAATTATAATATACGTTTTTTTTATATAGAATTCTTCATTTATAATTGAATTTTAAAAGACATTGATGAAATAAACTACTATTAGAAAAAACTGACCGTTAAACAATCAAGACAAAACTTACAACAACTAATTAACTGAAAAAAATAACTATAGGGCCACGCAAATTTGATTTTTCGTTTTGCATTACCCGCCTTCCATTTTTTCAATTTTTCAAATTTTTTTTTTCAATTTTTTCCCGCTATTTTCATCCGGTGCACCCGATGGAGACCTTAATTTCCTGTAATTATCCGATAGGAATGACAGGAAAAATATGACTGCCGGTCCACTTTTTTGATTCCTTGTTGTGCAAAATGAAAAATTAACCTTGTATAACCTTAAATGTGAACATTATTCTATTTGCAGTAAATTAAAAAAAAAAAATCCGCCCGTCCGTCCCGAATTTTGAAATCCATGTAATGCAAAACGAAAAATCAACTTTGCTTGGCCTAATCGTTCATCTACATTTTTATTTGGTGTAATTTTTTGTATATAAGTAAAAATATAGATAAAGAAGCCGAAAGAAGTATAAAAATCAAATAATAATAGTTAATATTTTAGTTAGAGGGCTTATTTAACTTATATTTATTTGAATTTTTTTTTTGATTGGTTGTAACTCTGAATTTGCTGTAATAGCCGCAAATATTTTTGTAGTGTTTTTAAAAAATCGATATTATGATTTGTCAGAATGATCATTGTGAGATTTTTAATATGTAGCCGATCATTTTCTCGTTAGTTTTTCTCATACAGCATTATTTAGTAGCTCTATGCAGGGATTTAGATTTGAATTTAAACAGTTATTCAGGCCAACAACAGTTACTCCTATAGATGCTGGTGAAATGTGGTGAAATGTGGTGAAACGATTTCACTACTGTTGGTGAAATTGGTGGTGAATTGGTGAATTTAGTGAAATTAATTTCACCTGCATCGGCAAATGCACTGCAAATTTTCCAATACAGAACTAGGTACGTACGTATGTACGTAAGTACATATGTACTGTATTGTTCGTAAATGGAAATGAGACGTAGTCTTATAATTATCAACCATCATTTACTAATTTCTCCCAAATTATCATTGGTCAATGTAGATCACATTTTCATTGGTAAATCACTGATCGGGTGGCTAATATTGTAGTCATTGAACAATTGCAGTTGCAATTTTTGTAATAATTACGATTTATTAAATTTTTTTAAATATTACTTTTCACTTTTTACTATTAATGTTTGGCAATTTCTTGAATTTGGCGATAAAACTTTTGAGAACTCTCTTTTTAGCAACTCTTTGAATTCTTAATAAATACAATAATAATATTATACTATAATAATCATACAAAATTAAATAATTTTTTTTCAAATATTAAAGTATCAATTATACTGTGTTAATTTATTAATTATTATTAAACACAAATATTTTTAGGCCATTCATATTTTACATTTTCAGCTAGAGCAGGGCAAAAAGTCATAATGCGTTCAACCTTTTATATAGAACCGATGTTCATTATATAAAGTTGATTATATTTGACTGTACTTCGAAATTTCGTTAGTAGAAATTTTGTGTGCTCAAAAAAGTATCGAAAAAAGAAATAAGAAGTTTTTACTTGAGCAACCAATATATATAATGATAAATATTTGTGCACATTTTTTATTTATTTTTATTTATTTATTTTATTTATTTATTGATTTTTAATTATATTGTAATGTTTGTATGTTTAATGAAGTATCGAATAAAGAAATTCTTATTAGCAACTAGTACGCTTATAATGCTAAATATTATTACCTTTGAATTACATTCGTAGTTTTATGTCGATCTATCAACCAATAAAATCATGGTTATATAAAAATGTGATCAGTGTGCTAAAACTAATATAGCAATATGATCAAGTTATTATGCTTAAACTTTTCTGAATGGTTGTACAACCCGTTATCAAAATATTAAAATTTAATCACGATAATAATAAAATTTTTACGGTAAATCATGGTAGAATTCATGATTCAGCCAAATATTGAGTATAATGATATCAAGTATCGTGTTGAAATTTATTTTATAGTAAATTACCACAATAGTCGGTAAGTTTTGTAACCAAATACTTTACAGTAAATTGTGATAGAAACCATAACTGTTAATTCCAATACAAAACCATACGGAGTGTTATCACAATAGCTAGCAAGTTTTGTAACAAAATTTTTACGGCAAATTATGATAGGAACTAAGACAGTTGATCCCAATCCAATTCAACTACATACCGCGATAGCAAGTTTTTAGGGTTATTTTCATTTTAAGTATGGTACGTAACTATGAAGAACATACAGTATACTGGTATTTCCCCTTCTGCGATTGAGCAACCTACGTAACTTTTGCTCGTTTTCCTTTTCTTTTTCTTTTTTTTTTTTTTACGTTTGTTCCATTATACATTTAGCAAATAAGCTGTCATTCTGACAGGCCAACTCTTGACTAGTGACTATAGAAGATGGTTCGATACAAAAGCTGCCTCGATACTTACATATCAAGCAGCTATTATAACAAAATTTTTACAGTAAATCATGATACAAGTCACGACTGTTAATTCATTACAATAGCATGTAAGTCTTGTAACAATAATTTTAACAAAGAAATCATATGCAAACCAAAAACTACATACTGTGTCATTGCAATAGCCTGTATGGTGAATCATGACAGAAATCACAATCTCAATTTCAATACATGCTGTAATAGCAATTAATTTTATGGTAAATCCTGATAGAAATCACGATTGTTAATTCCAATACAAACTAACTCAACTACATACTTAATAGCTTGCAAATTTCATAACAAAATATTTTTACAGTAATTTCTGATATAATTTATACCTATTTTTCTCAAAACAAACTATCTCACCTTAATAGTTTGTAGATTTTTGTAGCAATTTCTTTTACAATAAATTAGTTACTTAATTTTCAATATATACAATATATTACCGAATTACAAACTTAAACACATATTGTGTCATCGTGATAGCTCATAAGTTTTGTAATAGAATTTTTTACAGTAAATCAAAAGAATTATGCCAATTTCAATACAATCTAACTCATATTTAGCTAATACAAGTAAAGTTATGACTGATGATATGGTGAAATTATAGGAATTAAAAAAATAATAAAGAATCCTTAAACTAAACAGTCTTAAAATTCATCTAATAAAGTCTGAACTTTGTTACTTTTGATGAATATGCTTGAATAAAATAATTCTTTAGTAAATATGAGAAAAATTTTTATTTACACGAATATATCTACCGTGATAAGTAGTAGCATCTTACACTAAAATGCTATAGGACTATCTACACTAAATTCTATTCTAATATTTTAATCACAAAAAAATTCATTATATTTCGCATAGCTCACTGCATTTTCCCGATCTGTTTTTTGTTTTAGATGAATACAATTTCAAAGCTTATTTTATAAAAGTGCAGTCATATGGAGTGTCTTCAATTAAAAGGGCCCATTTTTACATATATTTTATTTTGAGATATTTGAGTTTAATTATTTGTTTTGATTTTCGGACTGATCCGGGATCAATCAAATTTCACGATATTGATTGGTTAAAGACGGCAGGTGACTATCGGGTAAACTCGTGACGTGTTAGCTCTACGCAGCCTCATGTAATTTTTCTTTTTACATTATCTTGATTTTTTATTATGTAATTCGACTTTCATTTATAATTAAAAAAAGTCAATCATGTCAAAATTTATATGAATTTAACGAAAACTCATTTTTCAAAAAAATGTAAAAATGGGCCCTTTTAATTGAAGACACCCCATATTATTATTTTTGTATTGCACTATCTATTCATATAAAGAAAGAGTACATATCTTGATAGATTACGGTAATTCAAGGTTTTATATACATAACACACATAATTATACATACTTGCGTCGCAAAAATCAAGGCCGTACATTGAAAAGGTGTAAACTAATCGTGGATATATACACATAAGGCCAGACCAATTTAATTCGGTGGTTTACGTTACCCCCTTCCCCCTCTTTTTATCCTCCCCCCCTCTTACTTATAGAAATCACTTAATAAATTCGACAAAGAATCTGATTGGCCATTTGATCAGACAAACCAATCAAATTCTTTTATTGGAGGTACTGTACTTAAATGTTTTTAGCAAAATTTTATCGAATATATAAAATACACGGCTTGCATGCCATTTCGGTAACAATGAAAAGAGTGTTATTGTGTTGGAATTATCATGATTTTTATCATAGTTTCTATAAAAACATTCTGTTACAAATCTACTCGACATATAATACATTCTAAGGTTGAGTTTGCATCGAAATTATCTTGATTCCTATCATGAATTATTGTAAAAATTCTCATACAAAGTTTGCTCGCAATTCTAATAATCACAATTTATGGTTAGGGTAAATTACGTAGTTCACGTTGGAACTCTTATAGTTTCTATTGCGGTTACAAACCTTACTATGTGTCGCGTAATTTCTGAAGAGCCCTTGCACTTAGTAAAAAGAGTACAAATAATGACGAGATTTATAATGATTTAAAAACAGCAAAGGTGAAACGAAAATATAATTTGAGTGACTCACGTGATCATGCGATCGATCAGGGCTATCACGGAAGCAAATCTTACGTTTTTGATACTCCTGCACTTACTTTTTTGATACTCCTGTATGTACCCCAAAATTACGCTTACTTTTTTGATGCAGATCTGCATATATACACGTGACTTGTGTTACACAAAGGCCCAGTGCATTGTTTTTGCAAAAATAATTTTTGGTTACAC
>QKWP01000525.1:73900-238698 GCA_003550325.1 Gigaspora rosea
TTTAATAAAATACAAAATTTAGTTAATAAAACTTATAAAATTTAGTTAATAAAATAATAAAATTTAGTTAATAAAATAATGCATATACGATATATGTTATTATGTATATATGTATGGACATATGCTATTATATGTTACCTGCACGTAAATATGCACGAGACAATGCACGAGAAAACACATAAAACTGCACGTAAGTACGTGTAGCGTTGCACGGAATCCGCGCCCTTTTACGTGCCATGAACTTGCTTTCCCATGCATTGTCCCGTGTATATTTACGTGCAGGTTTGTGTGGTCACGTATTCAAACTTTTCCGTGTATTTCAGTATTATTCCGTGCTGTAATTTCTCATAGGGCACGAAGTAATAAATCGAATTTATATATTTGAATTTGATTTCTAAATAATGATAATTTCATTATTTTTATTTTTTTTTCATATGTTCATTTTACCCGGGGGCCGGGGGACCATTGGGTGGTGATGTTAACCAAAAAAATTAACTTCAAACGGCCTAACCTGGCGTTTCGAAATTCCAGTCGGCGGAATTCACTTTTACTCTTTTAATTTATCGATAATTCCGTTGCTTATTATATACTCGAAAGCTTTATTATTCCTACACATTTTATTTCTTATTTACGAAGAAAAAATATCAGCAAAAGCGGCAATTAAGTATGAATATTTAAATATGTGATTTTAAATCATGTTACAATAATCAAACTATTTTATACAATAATAGCAAATAACATAAATGAAATGTATGATGAAAGAACCAGTATTATCAATTTCCTGGGAGTTTACGTGTATTTGAGACGAGTATAAAGTTGTTAATGGGTTTAATGCTTGAATAGGTTTGGTGCTTATACTGTACAGTACGTAGTATGTATGTTTTGGCAATTAATTGTACCGTAATAAAAGTTTTATGTCAGAGTGCACAATTGGTTTGGATATAGTAATAAATACTCTTTTTCTACACTTCGTATTACGTAATTTTTTTGTAATTTTTTTTGCGGGTTGTTGTTTTTTATCTTTTCACCGCAGTATCGTTAAGTGAAAAATTAATCAATTTATTGGTTAACAATCACATTAGATCTACAATTAGAGATATCACATTTTTATATCACTCAAATCAGTCAATATGCAAAGTTGTGATACATTAAAATTCTTTTTTAGAGTTTTTTTACTGAGATCGCCGAATAAGGGAGTTAATTAAATTCACAATTTGAGATTGCTATATAAGGTCGTTAAAAATAATTAATAATGTAATACTGCATATATTTAAAGCAAAAATAAATTGAAAAAAAATGTTCGAATTTGAATTTGAATCCTGTCGAGTTTTAAATGAAATAATAAAAATATGAGCCAGATGAGCCCTTCTGAAATTCGTAACTTGGGATATAATTACCAAAATGGTATTAATACGAATAAGGATGAAAAAAAGGCGTTTGAATTATACTTGAAAGCTGCAAACATGGGTTATGCTATTGCAATGTTCGATGTTGGTTATTGTTATGAAAATGGAATTGGAGTTGGAAAGGATGAGTATAAGGCATTCGTTTATATTCAAAGTTCAGCAGAGATGGGTAATGCTGATGCAATGTGTAGCCTTGGTTATTTTTATCTTTATGGAATTGGAGTTGAAAAGGATGAACATAAGGCAATCATTTATTATCAAAAATCTGCTGATATAGGTAATGCCAAAGGAATATTTGGTGTTGGTTATTGTTATGTAAAAGGAATTGGAGTTGAAAAAGATGAGAAAAAAGCATTTGAATATTTTAAAAAAGCTGCTGATATGGGTGATGAACTAGGAATATTCAATGTTGGATATTTTTATCTTAATCAAATTGGGATTAAAATGGATGAAAATAAAGCATTCGAATATTTTAAAAAATCAGCAGATATGGGTTTGAATTTAGGGAAATTATTCGTTGGGAATTGTTATCGGAACGGGATCGGAGTATCAAGAGATATACAACGAGCAAATCGTTGGTATAGAATGGGAAGAGATTTAATAAAATCGAATGATTTATTACCTGAAAATATAGATTATAAATTGAAAAAATTATTAAATAATGAAAAATATAAGTTAACATGGATTTTTTATAATAAACTCGAAAATATACGAATGATCGGAAATGGCGGATTCTCAACAGTATATTATGCGCATTGGTTTAATGAAAATAGAAATTTATGGACCTTTGTTGCAATAAAATTGATTCATGGTTCAAACGAGCGCATTCATGAATTTACAAATGAGGTAATTTATTTTTTTTTTAATTTATTATCTTTTTTTAAAGAAAAAAAAAAAAGAAGACTAATATGATATTAGTTAGAAAGATACTGTGAAATTGGATTTGAGAACCCATCATTCTTGGAATGTTATGGAATATCGAGAGACGAAGATTCAAAGGATTATATGATAGTCTTAAGTTATGCAAGAGAAGGATCTTTGCGACAAAATCTTCAAAAGGTAGCACAAATGAAATGGATTGATAAGTTGAATTTGTTACATTGTATCGTTTCTGATCTAGAATTGATTCACTCTCATGAATTGGTTCATTGTGATCTTCATAGTGGTAATATTTTGCAACATACTTTACGTAGTGCGTATATCACTGATCTTGGATTGTCGTCTGAAAATGAAAAAGATGGGAAAGTTTGTGGTGTATTACCCTATGTGGCTCCTGAAGTTTTGCAAGGTAGGAAGTTTACGCAAGCTGCAGATATCTATAGTTTGGGAATCATCATGACAGAGTTATCAACAGGAAAAAGAGCGTTTGATGGTGAATTATTTAACATAGATCTTGCAGTAAGAATATGTCAAGGAGAAAGACCAGACTTCAATATCGAAACGCCTAATTGTTATATTGAATTAGCAAAAAGATGTATGGACCAAAATCCTGATGAACGTCCCACTGCTACTATAATCAATCATTATATCGGTTGCTGGTTAGATATCGCGAACCGCAATGATGATAATGAGATAAAAAAACAATTTTTGAAAGTTGATAGTATTAAACTAAAATTAACTGAACCAAAGAGTCCTAATGAAGCGTACACGAGCAAATTCATAAATGCTCGAGAAATCACTGATGAATTATCCAAATTTACTATCCCTTATAGTCTCTAACAAAATATGTTGGATTTAACAATTTGAAGTTTAACCTAGCTACGGATATTGAATTGATAAAATGAATTTATTTAGCAAATTTGTTATAGTTGCTCATTATCATAAAATTATTAACAGATAGATTCTAACATACTATTGATAATCAAAAGTGACATCTGTTACAAGCAATTATCTAATTATTTTAAAAATTAATTACGGTTTAAATAATTTTTTATAGTTTATTATATGTATATTGTGCACTGTATAAAAAAAGTTTATTAGCTTTTTAAATAATTTCTTTATTTTTTTAGAATTTTTACAATACAAATATTTTTTCTAATTTTTACAATACAAAAATTTTTAAATATAATTTTTTTTTTTTTTTAGAATTTTTACAATACAAATATTTTTTTCGAATTTTTATAATATAAAAATTTTTAAATGTAATTTTTTATTTTAAATTAACGAATATTTCGATGTACAATGCGAAAAAAGTGTATAAATTAGATCCAAAGAAAAAGGCACGAGAATATAATTAGATTCAAACCATACTCTTGTACTCTGTTCCTAGTATAATGAGAGCAATAGACCAGATTTTATTCGTAATTATGAAATTTACCAATATTAATTAATATAATAACTTTTATTTTTTAGCTTGCAATAAAATTTCGGTATATTTATGAACGTAACTCAGTGTGATTAGTTATAGCGAATGTTAATAAAACAATTGCTAAGTCACAATGTATCACTAAAAAAATATATGGATTTTTTTTTTTTTTTAAATCTGGCAGACCACCAAAGGTAATATACTATTTGTTTCTTTATTCAAATTTCTACTGAATTAGGGTCGAATACCTTGACTATAGCCACCAAAACAGGAATTGAAATGATTGTGAAGCATTTATTGCTTATCAAAAATCTGCTAATAAGGGGATGTTAATAAAATAAATTGACTTAAAATTATTATCAAAATGGAATTGGAGTAAACAAAGAATGAACATTAAGCATTCATTTATTCTTAAAAATCTGTTGGCATTGGAATTGCTAATGGAATGAATTCTATAGGAATATGGTATCGGCATTGAAAAGATTAATTATAAAACATTCATTTATTATCAAAAATCGCTGATATGGGAAATGTCAATGGAATGAATAAACTTGGAATTGTTATAAGAATAAAGACAAACATAAGGCATTCATTTATTACCAAAAATCTGCAAATTTAGTAGATGCTATGGGAATTAACTTTGCTGAAAAATGTTATAAAAATAGGATTGGTGTTTTAAAGGATGAACATAAAGCATTTAATTGATATCAAAACTTCGTTGAGATGGTGCAATAATTAATATTGGAGATTGTTATCAAAATGGATTTGGATGAACATAAAGTATTAACCCATTTTGAACAATCTGCCAATGCAAGGAATATGTTTTGTTGGATAATGTTATAGAAGTGAAATTGACATTAAAAAGATGAGCATAAGGTATTTAGTTATTATCAAAAATTTGCAGATATGAATAATTCTAGAGCAGTAATCAATCTTGAAAGTTGTTACCAAAATGGAATTGGAGCTTAAAAAAGATGGGTGATAATTATGGAAAATGATTTGTTAGAGATGAACATAAGGCATTTAGTTATTATGGGTAATTCTAGAGCAATGATCAATCTTGGAAGTTGTTACTAAAATGGAAATTGAAGTCAAAAAGGATGAACAAAAAGCATTTCATTATTATCAAAAATTACCAGAGATGGATGAACATACCTTGTTAAAAGTGTTATGAATATAGAATTTGTGCTAAAAAAGATGAGCCTAAGGTATTTAGTTATTATCAAGAATCTGCAGATATGGGTAATTCCAGAGCAATGATCAATCTTGGAAGTTGTTACCAAAATGCAAACGTAACAAAAAAAAAAAACGGGCTTAGAAATTTTATATGATACGCAACCGTACGTGTAACCAAAAAAATTAAATACACCCAAAAAAACAAATACATAAGAAAAGACAGCACACAAAAAAATAGTACAACAAAAAAACAAAAGGTACCGGTACAAAACAAAGACACCAAATTTCGGAAAAATTACTAACTAAAATATATACGACATATCTTCTTGTGAATGAATTGTAATCAGATTTCAAGATCAGAACACGATCAAACAAACGTTCGTTTTGCAAAAATCGTTTATTTCCCGCAAATTTGTTAGGAAACCACCCTTATTTCTCTAACAAAATATTTTATTGACGATTTTACTATATAAATTGCCTCTCTCTAACACCTAACTCTAACCTTTATGATATCATTAACGAAAATTAAAAGATTTTGTTGCGCCACAAACTTGACGTTATTTCAAATATGCCGCAGAAAATCAAAATTTTTTTATAACTTATCAAAAATATGATTAATGGACACATAGAGTCACAAAAATTTCCCTCAATCATCGTCACAAAAATCATGGGAATCACATCTTTTGCAAAGCGCTATAATAAGTTGTACTTAATTTTTTAAACCTTTGATCAAAGTTTAAAAAAAAAGTTAACATGCTTTTTTATAGGCAAGAAGGTTTTCCCTAATTTTGAGTGAAGTTTCTCAATAGCAACTTAGTCAATTTCAATAAAATTCTTTTTATTTAGGTTTTACATAGATGTAAAATTTAGAAAATAATATATAAAGTTGACTGGTATCAGATAATACAGTAATACGGGTAATATAATGTAATGTGCACCTGACTGCGTACTATGCACCAAAAGTCTCGTTTGTGCAATAGTGATGCACCATTAGAATTATGACTGTACCAATAACACTAGTTTCGACATTTCGTCATTTCGTCAAAGGATTTGTTTTCATCTTTTTTGGTTATCTTTTGACTCATAAAATATTTACTTTCGACATATTGTAAAGTTTTAATAATATACATAATAATCTTGTTTGCGGCGTAGGTTACGTAAATAAAAGTTCGACAAATTGTGACCTTATATACTTGTAACTATCTAAAGTTTTGTTTAAAAGATTCATGTTATTAAACCACATATAAGATCCCTTAGGCGTACAAGCAAAAATACAGTCAACTCTGGATATATCGAATCTTATTGCTTCGGTACAAAATTATTCTATAAGGAATTTATGTAAAGTTTTTACTATAAGAACCGTCGGCTCGTTATGAAAATGTTGCCTATAAAAGGTTAATTTGAAAAAAATATAGTTTATTTACAAAAATAATGGCGAATTATATATATATCTGATAATAATTTCTTGTCATTTCATTTCTTTTATTCATTATATAAAATCCAAAGGCGAAAATTTCATCATGAATAATAAAGCGTCAACTTCATTATGGTACAAAAATACAGGGAATCATATTCAGCAATCCTTGGTTTAGAAAAAGGTATAGGTAAACTTTATTCTAAAAGAATTGCTTACATTGAAAATATCACGTATCTAACTTTTGAAGAAAAAATATAAACGAAGTGGAAGCTAGCAGAAGACAGAAACGCTGAAAACTTACTCAAAATAAAGATCCATTATAAGAGTGCGATGGATGTAATAATATATGTTATACAGTTAATTATTGTAATAACTATCTTAGGATTCCTCTTACAAAGGAATTCAAAAACTGGTCATCAGGATATCATATCATTAATCCATTAAAGCAGCTTATAGCTGTTTTCAAAAAGGTGTGAACTGTGACAAATCACCATATCATGGGAAATTCAAAATTTTTCCTGGATTTCCTGAATTTTAAGACTCGTTCTAATCGGAATTTTAATTTTTACTAATCTAAAATTTTCCAGATTCTCCGATTTCAACATGTGTTTATGGAAATCGCTGTTCACACATTTTTGAAAACTTCTGTAATTAAGATCTCCACTGTCAATACATATACTGTAATAGAATGGATTCCTTATGAAAAACTAATGGTGGTTTATCTGAAATTTTTTCGGCTTTGTGGATAAAAGATCGAATCGAATCATTTAATTACAAGGAGAAGACTTTTAATAGACTTGACGCTACAATTGTAATTTTAAAAAAATTAAAAGATTAAACAACAAATTTTTAAATGGGGTAAATATATTGAAAATAATTACATATCTTTTATTCTAATTTGTTTTTATTAAGATCATTTTAGCTTGAAACACACATATAGCCCTACCCAAAGTGTTATGCACTACAAAAAGTAACGATAGTGATATTATTTAGTAATGGATACAATGTTGGAAGATTACGTTCATATATTAAGCATAAAGATCTAAAAATTACTTGGCAAGAGATTTATCATATATTATATAGTATGTGCGAACGTTTAGCAAATCTTAATTCAGATGATCTATGGCATGGTTATCTTCATCCTGGAAACATACTTAGAAATCGGCGAGATAATTGGCTTCTTTACTATTCGGCATTAGCTGACATCAAATATTTCATCAAATCAAGTTTATGGTTCTTAATATATTAGATGGCAAAACGACCTTCTATTTCCATCTAATTTAAATGTCTCACACTCAAATTCATAACTATGATAAATGAATGTTAACATATTTGTCCATAGAATAAACCGACACCCTGTTGAATTTACGTAAATTCTTTTACGATGAGCTAATGAAGTTCTGTCAAGATAATAGTTTATATAGTTCTGAAATTATTACAAATTATGGTAAAGGAAAAATTATTATAAATTCTAATCAGAGTTCAACTTATTTGATTACAGAATTGTGTAACTAACTAGACAGTACAAACTACCTGTAATAGTAACATGTTTTCATTTATTATAACATTTTTATTCTTGTTCATTTTTAATATACATCTATCCAATGATTTAGCTTGTCTATCAGGAAAGAAAGCGATTTTATTGTATAAAATGTTTACCTTTTCGAAAGCAAATATTTACTTCTTTTGTGAAAGGTTACACATCTAGCTTGTACATGATCATGTAGGTGGCTTCGTCACGAGCATGTAGTAAAGTAGAACGGTACGAAAACGCAAATTAGGACGGACGCGTAAAAATCATGATAGTACGTGCGGTTTGTAAAAGAAAAAATTTGTCATACCAAAGATACTTTTTCTACTAGCCCTATTCTAATCATTAAAAGAGTTGCAAAAAATTGAATTTTCAAGTCTACATTTGTTAGACATCACTTTCAAAATTCCGTCAAATAAAAATTAACATGCTGTACGTAGTTTTAAAACTGTAAAATAAAAGTATGTCATATTCCAATCGGTATCGTTTACAATAAATAAATTACGAATTAAAAAAAATAAAAAAAACATACAAATTATATATTTATTAATCATGTCATTTACACTTTGATAAAAATTTTGAGAATATAAAGAATGTTTAACATCGAACACAGCCCAACTAAATTGGAAAGTACGAAAATCATTGTTTTTACGACAAGGGTTTTTACAATGATGGCTATTATTTGTTGTATTTAAATAATTTCATGTTTAGATGTTTCGTGATACCTCGAAGAGGTCTTATCATTGGGTTTGAGAGGCATTATGTTTCATAAAAGTTTTCAACGAGATTACTTGAGTACTACGCTTATGTTTATCCAACTGAAATATTCAACTCTTCGATAACTCCTACTTTAATTAATTTAAAGTTAATAAAAATCTAATAAAGCTTGGTTTTTGTGTTAACTAGATGAGTTTTGTAAAACAGCTAAAACCGATCATATTTTGAATAATTCATTTTAATTTTCTCAGCCATTCATATAGTTAACAATTTTTTCAAAGGGTTGAAAAAGAAAATAATAGAAAATAATAATTTTTTTTTTAAAAAAAATCTTTTAAATTGAAAAATACTTTATAATAAATTTAAACTCACGTACATCAATATTGACGGAATTGAAAGCTATTAACCGTACGTATGATCAAAATTTAGTATAATTTTTTCGTACGTACGTCCGTCTGAATCCGTGATATACATAGTTTTTACCGGTAAACATTAGCCAAAGTATCACCAATAGCCACCGCTCGGGCATGACCCAAATGTAATTGTCCGGTAAGATTAACTGAGGCATAGTTTTTTTTTTTATTTTGTAAGAAAAATTTTACTTAAGCCTTTTTATATTACATTCAAACCTTCCTAAATGCAATTCGTAGAGATCAGTGATAATTTGCATTAGAAAAAAAAAAATAAAAAAATCACATTTATGAGAGTTTATATATTTTTGATTTAGATTAAAGATTACATTTAGCGAGGTATTTATTAGGGAATTGAACTTAGAATGGATTGAAATGTAATAATTATAATCGACTACCTCTATTAAATTTTGATTTTGATCTTTGTTTAGATACTAAATCTAGTTGAACTTTGGATTTTTATGTGCACGTGTAGGGTTTCATAAAAGTGTCAAATAACGACTAGGGATGGGCCATCGTGCAGGCTACGCAGTATTTAACTGCGCAGACTGCTGTACTCCGCAGACTGCGCAGTAGATTCGAAAAATGCACGATTTGCCCATCCTAACAACGACTATATTTTGAACTAGTAAAATATATGTTCATTTTTCGATTACTCATACTGTATAATGTAATCATTAAATATTGTATCGAATATCTGAGGTGAAAGGAAAAATTTAGCCGATTATTTCAATTATTTGAAATCATACAGAACGAAAATTATGATTAAAAATCAAATTTTGTTATTTTTATGTTTTTATATGCAATCATTAAATTTATCAGTATAGTTAAATTAGACATAAAATATTCTAATCTGTATAAATTTTTAATTTTAAAATCAATATGATTGACATATAATATATATACCATTGAGATATATGTGTCATTGAACTAGTTAAAAGTTGAAATAAAGATTTAACTATACGTTGACTAAGTTGAATAACAAAAAAAAAAAAAAAAAAATAGTATATAAAATTTTTTTAACATAAAAAGGTTCATCTTTTATACTGAGTCACTCTTTTTACTATTTACAACTTAATAGGTAGGTTGTCTACAAAGCCGGGGAGTTTTAATAACGTAGGGGGAGAATTGGACCTCAAAGATTTATAATCACTAGCATTAAAATTATAGAATGTGTTCAACAAATGTCCTTTACCATCATTCCTTAGTTCATTAACAAAAATTTCGCCTTGAAAACGTTGCTTGTTATCAATATTACTGAGAACACCCACCATAGCAATTGGATCTCGTTTATTCGCATAGTGTTCAATTCGTCTAACAAGGTTATTAGGATTTATGAATTCCCTGGATGCATTTGCAAAGGTGTATACCTCAAGTTTCTTAAGAAAATCCACTTCATTAGTAATACTCAATTCAATATATAATTTCCTCATGATTAAGTTTGCCATGACTGCTCCTTCAGAATGTGCAATTAAGCGAACGGTTTCAATTTTTTCATCCTTAAGTACTGGAAGAATATTTTCTGTAGCAAAACGTACTGCTATAACATCAATATCAAAACTTCTTACAAGGATTGTCTCCATTGTATCCCAGAAAATTCCATAACTACTATTAAGAATACCCGTAACTCCCTTATTAAAACGTTTCTCTATGTACTTGCAATTTTCGTCTAACCAACCGTAATCTACAGCCACACCATTTATGAAAAACCATTTCTCATTAGTTTTGTCGTCACCTATTTGTAATGATGGAGGACGAATTTGTCGGTCACTTAAAGTTTTCAGCGATTTCAGAGCAATAAGAGGATAGAATAAACCTATTGGAAGCGTAATAATAAACATAATAATTTGATATAATGTACTGATCCAGTTCATCGGATACGCTAAATTCAGTTCACTTTTTGGTACATCAGTATTTTCGATATCTTTTGTGGAAAAGCGAATTGCAAGAATGCTGTTACGAAGAAAAAATTCTACAACGACATCATATAAGTGGGTAAAGATCCACCAAAAGTCATCAAAAACAAATTTCCAAGGATTTTCAAAACTACTAGTCCCGGAATTCATATTTCTCACTTTGACGGAAAGATTTTTCTTTTCAAGTTGATAAAATAGGTTGAAAAAAAAGACGTTATTTTTCACTTTGACGGAAAGAAATTTTTCAAGCTTTATAAATAGGTTGAAAAAACGTTTTCGAAATAAATAAAATCATATTTAATTCTAAAATTGGGGGTCGGTTAAATCGGAGTGAAATTTATTTAGGGTTAGGTTACCTTTTTGATGCAATTAGAAGGATTTTTTATATATAAATATCAGAATTCAATTTATGCATTACGTAGATCATATATTGGTTAACTCCGCTTTAACGATAATTGGTTTGTCATTGCTATTTCTGTATTTGTATTCATAATTGATTATGCATAAGAATTATACGTTTGAAGTGATAACACAGCAGCAACCAGATTTTGACATTGCAATAGACGTTCTGCAGTACTATACAATGTGCCTATATTTCTTGTTCTATTTTTATTATCCATTTGTATCACCAAATCCTTTTGAGCATGACCAAGCAAATGACTTCGCCACTTATTACACAACTAAAATGGATAGGATATACTTAAAACGAATTTGAAAAATAAAGTTTAAACAATCTGTAGTTTATGACCATTATTTGTAGGGAGCTATCGACTGAGTTTTAGCTTGAATAAACTTGTTTGCATCTTGACATATGAAAAAATAAAAGGAAGAAATAATTTCATGATCATACATGATCATATGAGATTGTCGGATAAATAAATCTATCAATAATATAATTGATAAATATATGAATTAATAATTGTAAATAAAATATAATTTAATAATAAACATGAGTGAGTTCATTTGCTCGTTTACAGCTGTTTTCAAAAAGATGTGGAAACCGATTTCCATAAACACATATGGGGAATCAAAGAATTTGGAAATTCTAACTAGTAAAAATTAAAGAACCTGATTGGAGCGGTCTTGAAAACTTTAAAATCTTGTAAATCTTGCGAACTTCCGTAATATGGTGATCTGCACCGTTCCACATCTTTTTGAAAACAGCTATAAACATGTGTAAGTGGTTATATAAATAAATAAATCTTGCGAATTTCCGTAATATGGTGATCTGCACCGTTCCACATCTTTTTGGAAACAGCTATAAACATGTGTAAGTGGTTATAAATAAACCTTTATATTTTTAACTGCCAAAGTCTAGAAAATGTCTGATTTTAAATTTTAATCAATGCATATATGTATAACTTTAAGCTAACAGCTAATATTATTTCGTTAAAAGGCACAGAGAATTTGTAATTTACCAAAGTGGTATCATATACATAATCAAAATTATCTTTATTATTATTTTTTCTAATTTGAGTCAATCTCTATTATAAAATGAGCATAACGATAAGAATCATCTTACATATGAATATTATTCATAAAATGTAACAATTACAATTATTATTATCTTTCAAATTTTGAGTAATATTGAGTAATATTGAGGAATTTAAAATGTCGCTATTCGAGTCATTGAAACTAGAGTTTCAGAAAATCATTCCTGAATGACATAAATAATTTCACCATTGTTGATGAAATCAGTGATGGCAAATGACCTGAAATGACCCAAATGACTCAAATGACCAATGACCGGTCATTGGGTCATTTCAAGAATGAAATGACCTATTGGGTCATTTGAATTTTATTGGTAGAAATAACAATTAATTAAATCTTGGTTAAATTAAGAAATTCGAAGCCAATAATAACTCAAAATATTAAATATTTAATACTCACGCTAAGATTTGATCAATTTATAATTTTTTAAGTCCATTTATTCCAGTTCTCGAAAGTAATATTTGTCTTTAAACAAAAGCCGGGTTGTCCTGTGCTAAATTACTGTGAATGATTTCAGAAACTCCGTGATCACTTAACACCGATAAAAATCTTAACCATCGATTCTAATCCCGTGACCTCATATTAGAGCCTCGTGACATAATCTAGAGCTCTATTCGATCCTAGTTACTCGAACCAAGTCTATCCACGCCTCAATCGAAGCCTTACTATTTTTAGAGTAGTTTAGTTGATTTTAGTTAGTCTTACTAGTGTATATGTTGTGCGTCATATTAAAACTTGATCCGACGCACGTCAGATGACTATCAGTTGACCAGCATTAAATGATCGGCAACAACTGGCCTAAACTAACCCCTAACTTTACCGTAATTTTACCCTAACCCTAATCTAATTTAGGCCGGGTTTCATCTGACGCACAACATATACATTTGAATTTAATAAATGACACGTTATCGTGTTACCTAGCACATTAACGCAGGGATGGTAAATGACTTTAATGACTCAAATGACAAATGACCAGTCATTAGTCATTTCACGGCTCAAATGACTTAAGAAAGTCATTTAACTCTGATTAATTGATTATCTAATAACTTTTAGCCAATCATTGCTCACTGTAAAACGAAATGTTACTAGGTGCTATCAAATAAATAATATTACACGTAATAAATGGCTGATGACCCCAAATGACCAATTTTTATTCGATGAATGAGTGACATTTGTATTTTGACTAAATAATTAAGTCATTTACCATACGTGTTGTAAAGCGACAATCCAATTGAATCATATCAGGTATAAAGTGATTAAGAAAAGAACACTAGACAAAATATAACGTATTTACTTTTTTTTAAAAAAAAAAAGTTCGTGAATAATAATTTACCGATTACAAATTACATAAATCATTTTCGAATTTACAAATGGTATGTCAATTAATAATCGACGTGATTGGTAGGACGTTAACTATATGTAAATGACCTAATGACCAAATGGCCCCGGAGAGGAAATAGCCAATCGGAGAGTGCAAAATTTGACCATTCCAGATCGGCTGACGAAGAATCCGAACGCGCATAAGAAGAAAAAAGCGAAAACTAATATTTAAATCGATCTTGGTATAAATGACGGTTCCTTTTTTGGTTCGTATTACCCACGCAAATAAGTAAAATGCGTCAACGTGTTGGGTTAGTAGTGTTAGAAAGCACGTTAATGCAGGGATGGTAAATGACCTGGTCATTTGCCAATTTTTCAAATGACCTCAAATGACCTCAAAATGACCGGTCATTTGAGGTCATTCAAATTTTGGGTCATTAGGAAATGACTCGTGACCAAATGACTACAGTCATTTCCAAATGACCGGGAGTTTGTATTACCCACGCAAATAAGTGGATGCCACGTTGACATGCTATCTGGAATTTTATAATTTTTACCCCTTAACACGTATCGTACTAACAATTTAACGGACGATTATATGACAATCATCAAGTTTACACGGATTTTGACTACCATATCAATACTAATAACCCAAATGACCTTCAAATGACCATGGTCATTTGGTCACGAGTCATTTGCTAATGACCCAAAATTCAAATGACCTATAATGACCGGTCATTTCAGGGTCATTGAGGTCATTTAAAAATTTTCCAAATGACCAGGTCATTTACCATCATTGGATTAAATTGATGTTGAATTGGTGAAATTGGTGAAATTAATTTCACTAGCATCTAGAGTCCCAACCAACATTAGATATTATCACGGGTTAATTGGTCCCAGTGGGACCGTGAAAGATGCATCAATCAGATTGCCTCTAATAATCGACAAATAAGATCAGTGACATGAAATCCCGTTTTTAAAGAAGCTACTGAAGGCACCTACCACGCACTAACCAAAAGATTCCTTGCAAAATTTTGACATAATATAAACATAGCCCTAACTCTAACATAAAGTTTATTGCTTTAAAATATAGTACATACTCGACTGTTTGATTGGTGTATATCATCTGATCGGTGCATTTCTCACGGAGTAGTCGATTACTTCGGAATTCATAGTGCTGATCGTGCAACAAGATTGTAATAGTCATTATTATGATTTAATTAAAAGTTAAAATAGGCGCTTGAACCATATGTATAGTATAGGCCAGTGTTTCGACCAAAACTTCTGGAACCTCCGAAACTGGGCGAAACTTCCGAGCTTCCGAAACTCCGAAATTTCCGAAACCAATAACCACCAAATTTCATATAAATGATAAGCGAAAGTATATGTTAACGGATTTCGGAAACAATAGGATCTTAAAATTCGGATTTATGCATAAAAAGGAATGACCTTTACCAGTTTTTCGGCTAAAGCGAAACTTTCGAAACTGGCTTCAGAAACCAATAGCCAATAAAATCATGCGAATCCTCATCATGTGAAATAGTGAGCTACATTTGAATTGGTTTTTATTGTAGGCTTTGAATTTTTAGGATTTCGTTTTTTTTTATTTACAAAGATTCGTGAGTTTGCGGAATGCTTTTTTCTTTTCTTTTTTTTTATTTTTATATTCTGAAAGGATGTTTTTTATTTGCTAAGTTTCGGTTTCGCCCAGATTTGGAGGGTTTTGGAGGTTTCGGTCATTTCGAAAGGTTTGGAAATTTCGGAAATTTCGTATTTTGGGCGATAGCAAAACTCCAGAACCGAAACGTTTCAGACTTTGAGGGGGGTTTCGGCCGAACACTGGTATAAGCATCGATCCTAAAGAGAAACGCCTAATTATTTCGACTCACTAAATTCTATTGTAACCTATGCTTGTGCATTCTTTGTGGCTTAAGTTATTAATTGATTCTATTTATTAGTTTTATATTGAAGTTCTTGGTCAACCCTACAAAGAAACTTTTGGTTAACCTTTATGTATTAACTAATTTAAGATAAATATTTGTGTTGGTTAACCTTATAATTAAGTATTGTTAATTTCTTAGTTAAATCTTGCAAAGAGCCTGTTGTAGTTTAAGTACTGATTAACTGGCTTTAAATATTAATTTTTATATTTGCATTCTTGGGCAATCCTGTTAAAAAACTTATTCTTATTATTTGGGAATTGTTATTAAGTTTTTGGATAAACTTTGCAAGGTATTGATTATATGAGTCTGCATGAGAAAATGACCATTCAGGTTTTCAATTATATTTCATATCGGACACAATCCTTAATAAATTAGATAAATTATGTCTGGCAACTAGTGACAACAGTAATCCGGCTCTTCCGGGTCAACCTAAATCCAACCAAACCAAACCAACCAAACCGGACGACCTATGAAGGAGGCGTGTTAGATTCGGCGAGTGGATAAGTCTAGGCTTCAGTCGTCGATACTTCAAGGTAACTCTCTCTAAACAAACAACCACAGTAATCCTCAGTCCATCAGGATACTGAACACAACAACCACGGCAATCTCAGTACGTCAGTGATGCTAAATGACCTCCAAATGACCTTCAAATGACCTAAAATGGTCTCAAATGACCTCAAATGACCTCAATTTTATTATGAATTTTAGTCTGAAATGACCTAGGTCATTTGAAAAAAAGTCAAATGACCAGGTCATTTAACATCACTGCAGTACGTCGAGAAACAACCGGACAGCGTAACGTTAATCACTTGCACAAGAAGTACTAACGAGAGATCGTACTACTATGCCACTTAGTAGTAGATCAGGGTAAGTTTATATTACGTTTATAAAGAATGTATCTGGTATGGAGTTTATTAGGAACGAATTATTCAATATCACCAAGGATGTCTTTCCTTAAGGGCACGAAGCCTTCATTTATAATAAAAGACAGTAATACAATTGAATGCAATATACCTGATTTGTCTGATATATCTAATAAATCGCATAAATCTCATTTATCTAATAAATCGCATAAATCTAATAAATCCTGCAATAAATCGCACTTGATCCCGTGATCTGGGTCACCGGAAGGCGTGGTCACGGAGGTCGAGTCACGGGCTCACACTAGTGACCCTCGTCCCACACCTTTGTGGGCCGGGCCGGTTGGTAAGAGAAGTGTTAGAATCAATTCTCTTCTAAAGCATATTTCAAGCTAGGAATTAAATAAAATCGGTAGTCATTTTTAATAATGTAAGAGAATTGGCTTATTTATGTAATAAACTGGCAAATAACGAATATAATCTAAATATCAGAATGTTCAGAGGCATTGACAATCAATCAACATAAAATATTAACATGCTGGAATTTTTCTCAAGGACAAAAAGAATAAATTAAATAATTTAATATCGCTAGAATTCGACAAAAACTACCTGATGGCTTTTGCACGTTTAATATAGATAAATGTTGACTGATTCTGATCAAAAAAAAATTACACTAGCAAAAGGTCAGCCCGGTCGACCGGCCCGAGCTTTTTGCGATCGGCCTCGGCCCACGATTTTTTCATCGACCCGTAACACTGCTGGTACCAAATACAATTGAAAATCCGAAGGCATTTTCCCTTGGCAGCACTCATATATTAACTTAAAATGTTTTAGAATATTAATCTTGCAATAGACTTGTTGTAATTTAAATATTAATTAACTAACTTTAAAATTAATTTTTAACTATCAATTCATAATCTGCCTGGAAACCTATAAAACCATGTAATTTTCAGTGATTTTTACAATAAATTTCACCTTTTTCAGAATCCGGCATTTCTCTAAAAATAAATCAATTTCGCATGAGTAAACAAATAGTCGTAAAGAAAAATGCTTATATCTCACGACCCGCTGTGTAAAGGTTAATGTTTTAGCTACTATTATGTTCGTAATTTTCTCCTCTACAACATTTGTTATGCGCACAAGGAGATTTGCTTCATATGAAATCGATTTATCTTTAGGAAAACATCAGATTCTAGAAAATGGAAAAATTATATAGTAAATATATCTACATAGTTTATTATATTTTTTTCACTAGTTCCCAAGTAGGATCACGAATTAATGTTTTTTTATCAATAAAGACGAATATTGTATTTTCATAGGACCATCAGCCAGCGCTGCAAAAGCACAATTAATATCATGGTTGGCCACACCAAAAGTGACGTGATTGTCATGAAAAGACGATCGATTTTTTTAACCAATATAAATCTGTTTACAAGGAATTAAATTCATTACTGTTCAATTTTTCTCTTAACTGAGTAAAATTTCTATATTTCGATTAATTTGCACTAATACGGTAATAGCAGTAGTACTGTAGTAATAATAGCTCTAAAAAAACAGTTAACCCCAAAATAATAATTTGACGACTATCAACAATAATAAAATAGCACCAAAAAGTAAATATGCTTAAAAATAAATAAGTAAAGATTATCCATATAATTAAATTTCTTGATTCTTATACTACAATAAATTTAGATTGAATTGATCTTATATAATATAATAATTACCAGATATTATTTATAATTCTATACTATAATTAACAAAATTTAAAAAAACATTTTAAAATTTGATGGACAATCTTATAGATTCCTTTATTTTTCTGTTTATACAAATTTTTAGTTTTAAGAAGTTTACTATTTATCACCACTGGTGATCAGCACCAGTGTATGTGTATCTTTAAATTTTGCCTATGAAATCACCCTTGAGGCTCTAACAAAAAGAATTTCTTGTAAAATTTTGGTATAAACCATACCTCTGCCTTATTCCAATTCTTAACCCTAACCATAATATTATAAAGTTTTAATTTTTATTTTGGAAAAACTTCTTAATTTACATGTTACACTTTATTTTAATCACTGGCAATAATCACTAGCAGTAATATATAGTAATTTTGTAGAATTAAAAACATAATTGAACTAATAACTCTACCAAAATTGTATTGACCCAAAATTTAACAAAACTGTTAGAAATATAAAAAAAAATACAATAAATGTAAATATAAAAATGACATAAATATAATTAGTGCACATAATGTTCCTATAAACCTGTAATTGACCATTTTTAAGATACTGTTCAAGTTCAGTTCAGTATTGAACATTTAGAATTGGTTCAGAGTTAGTTCAAGTTTAGTCAAAGTTCATAAACATGTTCAGGTTTAGTCTTAATATCTTGCTATAATTTTTTTAGCAACTACTAATCAAATCAGTTAAACTTTTACTAACTAGATATGATACTGGGCTATAACATACTAAAATTTTGTGCAATTTGAATTATTAGTTCTTGAGAAATTGCTTAACAACTATAAGTAATTTTTGTACTGTAAAAAAATTACTTACAATTTTTAAACAAATTCTTAAGAACTAATAATTCAAATACAGTACTATAAAATTTAAGTATGTTTTAGCTCAATATCATAACTAATTATAATAAAATTTTTACCTAATTTGGATTAGTATTTGCTGAGAAAATTGCAGCTGGATATAAATACAAATTTAAATATTGAACCTGAACATGTTTATGAATTTTGAACTAACTTGAACTGAACAAAATTTAAGTTCAAGTTTAGTTCAGATTTATAAAGTTCAAGTTTAGTTCAGATTTATAAATTTAAAGTTTAATTAAGTTCAGATTCAAAGATCTACAAAATTTAAAGTTCATTTTAGGTTCAATTAAACTTGAACCTGAACCTAAATTGAAATGAACTGAACTTAGGAACACTAGATGCAAATGAAATTAATTTCATCAATCTTATTTTATTTACCATCATTTTAAATATAATAAAACAACAAATTGCTACAATACCTAAAAAATTAATTATCTTACATATTTCATACTAGTAAAACTGGAGCATATAGATCTGTTGATAGTGTTAGTAGAAATTCCATTAATAGCAGAATCATTCTAAGAATATTTATTGATTCTATATTTAATTCTAAAGATAATGGTTTATTTTTTATTATTAGGTGCTTCACAATCTACTAAGTATTATTTTAATGTATTTTAATAAAATTTTAATAGATATTAATGAGTTAATAGTTTAGTTTACTTACAATCATTAGGAATAGAGAGTTATACTGTTTTAAAGCATTTTTATCTTTAGGCTCAACCTTGGTTCAGGATAAGCTGAACATATTGCATAAGTGCAGTTGTTGAAAAGAAACCTTTGAAATATGAGAATGCAAATTAAATTTAAGAATAAAATTAAATTTAATTGTAAATGTAAATATAAATATAAATTTAAAATATAAATTAAGACATAAAATTTTTATAGTAAAATACTAACTTTCATCACAAATAAGAAACAAAGCTAATTTCTTTGTATTTGATTACAACTACACAGTGGCTCTTGATATAATGGACTCTTGATATAACGGAGACTAAGTAAAATCTTGATATAATGGATCAAGATTCAAATCTACATCATAATAAATACTATTTGATATAATGTATTTACTAATAAAACTCACGAATCGGATTCAGTAAACTTCGCTGAAAACTACTTATCCAACGCCAATTTTGCCAATGGCCATTTCAATGACAGCCCGCTTCCCCGATAGCACATTTCCCTGACAACACATTTCCTCGACAGTTTACTTCCCCGAATCCACTTTCTCGACATCCCATTTGACTGACATTTTATTTCACCTACACCCATTTCGCTGACAGCTATTAATAAAGCTTCACAAATAGATTAACTTTATATTTTTTAATTATCAATCATTTTGTTCATATGATAGAAAATGATGGAAATTATTCAAATTATTACAGGCTGTGAGGATGTCATTTTGATTTGCTATATAGCCAAAAAACCATAATAAAAATGTGGAAAAATTTAAAATAAGATGATCGTAATCGATCTATTGCTTTCGCTATAAATTAATAATCAGTTGTTATCTATTTATATATATGTTGTGCGTCAGATTAAAACTTGCGTCAAATTGAATCTGACGTACTATCAGTTGACCAGCATTAAATGATCAGCAACAACTGGCCTAAACTAATCCCTAACTTTACCGTAATTTTACCCTAATCCTAATCTAATTTAGGCCGGGTCTAATCTGACGCATGACATATATATTGTTACAAACGAAAGTTAATTCGCAAATAGCTATCGACGAAATGAAATAGGATGTCGGTAAAATGCGATGTCGAGAAAGTGGCTGCTGGCAAAATGGGATGTCGGTGAAAAGAACTCGGTAAGTAAGTTGTCGGGAAATGAATTGTCGAGAAATGGGGTTGTCGGAATTGTGGGGTGTCGGTGAAATGGCTGTCGGTGTAATTGGTATTGGAGAAATAGGTGTCAGCAAAATTGGGAAATGCCAAGAATAATAAAATTAATAAATGTAGTTTAAAAAAAAAAATAATGTATTTAAATATATTTAAATATATTTTTTTGATAAAATTTTAAAAAAAATATATTTAATAAAATATTTAAAATAACAAATAATCAAGCCTCTTTTAAAAATAATTTTGAAGAATTTTCAATAAAAGTAAGGCAACTTTAACTAAATTTCTTTTAGCAATAAGTTCAACTTCACTAGGATCCCAAGTATCAGCAGGACCTCTAACCCAATTAGCAGTAAATACCCTATGAAAACTCGATACACGGAAATGCATGCATAAATACGAAATTGTATGCGGGTAAGCACGGGTTTCATAATCACTGCACGGAAACTGCACGGAAACTGATTGTCCATAAAATTTAATACACGTTATCACACGAAAAATTGAAATTCGTGCACTATCGTGCATAGTATTATATCCATATATTGACGTGCATTAATCTTAATGATCGCATAATTTCTGTGCACTAACGTGCACAATCATTAAGATTCTTAATGATCATAATTTTCGTGCACTGACGTGCACAATTGTTAAGGTTCTTAACGATCATAATTTTTGTGCACTGACGTGCACAATCGTTAAGATTCTTAACAATCATAATTATAATTTTCAAAGATCATAATTTCAGTGCACTGTCGTCACGATCATCATAATCGTTAAGATTCCTTAACGATCAATTTTAATGATCATAATGTTCATTTCTGTACATGATGTCATGATCACCACAATCATTAAGACTCCTTAACGATCATAATTTCAGTGATGATCATCACAATCGTTAAGATTCTTAATGATCATAATTTTTGTGCATATTAAGATCCTTAACGATCATATTCCATGTACTAACGTGATGAAGATCATAATTCCGTGCATTAACGTGATGATCGTTAAGATTCTTAATGATTATAATTTCCATGCAATGACGCGTACAAAACATTTATTTTGTGAGTAAATAAATATTACATTTTTGTTTTTTGTTTTTTTTGCAATTAACAATATAATTTCCGTGCATTGACGTAAGTAAATAAATATTTGATTATTTGTTTTTTTTTTTATACTTACAATTTTTATCATTTTCTTTTATTGTTATATTTTTTTTTTACAACTCACTAATTTTTATATAATTTTTTAAGTTATTGTCATTGTTTTTTGAAACCATCCTTTGGACTTTTGGAATCATTATCGTTTTTGGTGTATGTTTTTTATCATTTTTGGAGGTAACGCGGCTTTGTTTTTTATTACTATTATTTTTTTCTTTTATTTTTTATTTACTTTCTGTATATTATTGCATTTTAGCATCTCTCTTGAGTTACTATCATTGGAGTTGGCGTAATTGGAGTTGTCACTAATGGAGTTATTTCTAGAAGTCATTCCGATTTTTTTTTGAACTTTCATTTTGGTACTATTGCTTTACTTTGTTTTTTTTCGATATTATTAGTTACTGAGTTATTTTTAAGTAGTAGTTTTAGTGATTAGAAGTATTTTCTTATTTGGCATGTAAATTATTAAATTAAAGTATTTGTATTATAAAATTTAATTAATAAAATAATAAAAGTTAATTAATAAAATATAAATTTTAGTTAATAAAAATTATAAAATTTAGTTAATAAAATTATAAAATTTTAGTTAATAAAATAATATATATAAATGTATATACGGATATATGTTATTATATGTATATGTATGGATATATGATATTATATGTTACCTGCACGTAAATATACACGAGACAATGCACGAGAAAACACATAAAATTGCACGTTAGTACGTGCACTGTTGCATGGAATCCGCGCCCTTTTACGTGTTGTAAACGTGCTTTCTCATACATTGTCTCGTATAGAGTTACGTGCAGGTTCGTGTGGTCCCATATCCAAACTTTTCCGTGTATTCCAATATCATTCCGTGCTGCAATTTGTTATAGGGATAAAGAACCAGCTTCCGAAATATAAGATTTAGTAACATTAATAAAAGCAGAAAATGGAATCCATTCTAAATATTGATCAGCATCAACGGCTTTCATTTGAGTTTCTTTAATAAATTCATCAATCTTTATCACCAGTTGTCCAATTATCGAAATTTTCTTCAAAATGTCGTTGTTGACATGATTTACACCATCTTGAATTATCGTTTAATTGTTGGTCACATTCGGGACAATAATAATGCTTTGAATTACTGCTCATGTTTTCTTTTTTACATAAACTTTATTAAAAAATTATTAAATTATTTTAAAAAAAGTATTTGAATACATATCTAATTAAAATACCTTAATTTTTTGAGATCGTAAATCATATATTTGTATTTTTTTGCAACATAATATAAACTAGAGTTTATTCGTTAGGTAGCATAATTTTCTAAACCAGTGAAAGAAGAATACTTTCTAAACACTTTGAGTGAGATATCATGTTTATTTTTATTTTTTTTTAAAAAAAAAGTGATAATAAATACCTAAGTTGTGTTAGATCGAAATTTTACCTACGAAAATTTTTTTAAAAAAACTCGTACGTATGTACGTAATACACGTATTACTATCTCAAAGTAACACGAATATCAAATCCAATGCACAATAATATGTTACACGCATTAACATGTGAAATTAACGCCCAACCAAATGCAAGATTTTGTTACACTCCATGAAACCACACCGTTATATATACTACGTTCCTGGTACAAAAATGGCAAAATAACGTTTCTTAATTTTAAGATAATTATTTAAGAGCGTTAATGATTTAATCAGATTTCATTAAAAGTAGAATGAAGAAAATTTACAATAAATTGATTCGTCATAAAAAATCAACTAAGTTAGATCCTTATGATCTTTGATACAATTATGAACATGGGATAGGGGTTGAAAAAGATGAACACAAAGCATTTACTTATTACCAAAAATCTGCAGAGATGGGTGACGCTAGTGGAACAAATAGTGTTGGAAATTGTTATCGAAATGGAATTGGAGTTGAAAAAGATGATCATAAGGCATTCATTTATTATCAAAAATCTGCAGAGATGGGTGACGCTAGTGGGACAAATAATGTTGGAAATTGTTATCGAAATGGAATTGGAGTTGAAAAGGATGAACATAAGGCATTCATTTATCATCAAAAATCTGCAGAGATGGGTGACGCTAGTGGAACAAATAATGTTGGAAATTGTTATCTTTATGAAATTGGAGTTGAAAAGGATGAACATAAGGCATTCATTTATTATCAAAAATCTGCAGAGCTGGGTGACGCTAGTGGAACAAATAATGTTGGAAATTGTTATCGAAATGGAATTGGAGTTGAAAAGAATGAACATAAGGCATTCATTTATTATCAAAAATCTGCAGAGATGGGTGATGATAGTGGAACATGTAATGTTGGATATTGTTATCTTTATGGAATTGGAGTTGAAAAGGATGAACAAAAGGCATTCATTTATTATCAAACATCTGCAGAGATGGGAAATGTTAGTGGAACGTCAATGGTTGCAGAATGTTATCGAGATGGAATTGGAACAATAAGAGATTTACAGAAAGTCAATTACTGGTATCAAAGGTAAATTTTGAGTTTAAATTATTCATGGAAGTTATGACGCATCATAATCAAATCATCAGGTCAGATGTAATTGAAATCAAAAAAAAAATAATAACTTGTCATGGTTTAGAGTTAGAATAGTGTGGGGACGAGAGACCCAAATTTTTGATTTCATAAACAATCACACTTGATCTTAATACTCAATAGTAAATCTGAGATTATGCTACGTCATCAGGACACCAAATTATATTATATATCGATATTTATTTTATTATATTTTTTTAAATCGCCGATTAGGGAAAAGGATTTTACATCAGGTATTTATTATGAACTAAATTGCTATGATTTTAATTTTAAATTAATTAAATTATATATAAATATTAGTTACAAATGAATGGATGAATAATTCTGAAATTGAACCCGAATTGAAAGAAATATTGATCAAAAATGTTTATAAGTTATCATGGATTTCTTATGAAGAATTTAGAAATATTCGAGAGATAGGTATGGGTGAATGTGCAACTATGTATTATGCTAGATGGTATGATAAAAGTCAAAATTTAGACAGATCTGTGGCGCTTAAATTATTCTATGGATCAAACAAATATTGTAAAACATTTGTAAGAGAGGTAATCTTTATTAAATATCTTTATCAATTACATAAATTATTCGTTATATATGATTTATATTAATAATTTAAATATATATTTCTTTTTAATAATAAGTTAAAAGCGTATTGCGATATCGGTTTTAAAGATCCACCTTTTTTTAAATGTTTTGGTATATCAAAAGACAAAGAATCTAAAGATTATATTCTTGTCATGAACTATGCTTCAGAAGGATGTTTGCGCACAAATCTTCATGCTATATCAAAAATGGACTGGAAAGATAAATTAAACCTACTAGAGTGCATTGCATCAGATCTTCAGATAATTCATTCTCATGGTCTTATTCACCGAGATTTGCATAGTGGAAGTATACTACAAAAGAGCTTTAAAAGTGCGTACATTACAGATTTAGGATTTTCTATAAGAGTCAATATTGCATTAAAATCTAAATATGATGAAATTTATGGAAATTCACCTTACATTGCTCCTGAAGTTCTTGGCGGAAGGCAATATAGTAAAGCATCTGATATCTATTCATTTGGCATAATCATGTGGGAAATTTTATACGGTGAATGTGTAGCTTTTGAGGATGAAATTGATCTCGCATTTTCAATATATCGCGGTTTACGACCACATATATTCGAAGGTACAGCAATATGCTATGCTAAGTTAATGATGGAATGTTGGGATGCAGACCCAAAAAAACGACCATCAGCAAAAGAAATTTATGATATTTTCGTAGAATGGCAGAATAATAAATCTATTTTAAGACAATTATCTAAAAGTAAAATAAATAAAGATATTTTACCTACTGCATGAGATATTGAAAATAAATTATCATTTATTGACATAGATTCAAGTGGACTTAAAGTGAATTATGCAAGTAAGATGAAAATTTGAAGTCTCACATAATGAGCGTTACTCGTTATACTTTAAAGAATGCCATCGTACTTTTTAATTCATTAAACGCGTTTTTAATTAAAGATCCTGATGATTATAAAGCTGCTATAATTCAAGCAAATCATCCAATACCTTCATATTGTGGGATATTTTACTTTGAAATTAATATTATAAATAAAGGAACAAATGGGTAATATTATTTCGCATTATAAGCATCCTTTGTTCTTGTAGTCTTTTTTAATAATTATTAAATTATATTTTCTAATAGAATGATTGCAGTTGGATATTGTACAAATCAAACCGATGAAAAAATAGACGAATCAGATTTTATAAATAATATGCTCTTACCTGGTAATATTTTTATTTTATTTTAATATCATCACAGATTAACATTTATAAAATATCCTTTAGGACAGGAAAAAAATAAGGAAAATGAATCATGGGGATGTGGTTACCATGGCGATGATGGTTATTCTCTTTGTTTAGGAAGTGGCGAGCCATATGGACCAACATATACTACTGGCGATATTATCGGATGCTATTTAAATTTCATAAGCAAGATAGTATTTTATACTAAAAATAGAATTAACTTAGGTAATTAACACTTCAAGAACTACATTTATATTTTAAAAAATTTAGGTATAAATTTAATATTTATAACATATTTGAGGAATTGCGTGCCACCTACCTGGTAATTGGAAAGGAATTCTATATCCTTATGTCGGATTTAGATCGCAAGGCGGGTCTGTAGAAGTGAACTTCGGCAACAAAAAATTTAAATATTCTGGTAAATTCATTCGAAAGTTTTTTGTTTATTTAAAATTTAGCCTTATATATATATATATATTTCGATTGATAGCAATGACTAATGAAGGCATTAGTGAAACATCAAATAATGCATTAGCATTTAAATATCAAGAAGAGTTCTATTTAATTATGGGTGGATATAAAAATATGCTTATTAATTTAATCGATGAAATAACAAAATCACTAGAAAAAAATCCAAATAATGTATTTGAATTAAACTACCGAGGAAAAATATATTTTATTATAGGCGAATATGATAAAGCATTTAAAGATTTAACTAAATTGCTGGAAAATGAACCAGATAATTTAATGGCATTAAGATATCGAGGAGAAATTTATTATATGATTAAAAAATATAATGAGTCGATTGCTGACTTGAAGAGATTATTAAAAATTAATCCAAATGATACATGGGCAACAAAAGCCTACATCTTAGTTAAGGAGTCGTGAGTATAATGTACATTAATCTTCATATGCTATTATAGTCTGTAAGTACAGTAACAATATATTTAGCAGCAATTCAGTAATCACAATAATTCCGATACAGTAACGATTATTTTGCTATATAATTATACAATGTCATCTAATCACAATAGTGAGTAAGTGTTGTACCCGATTTTTATACATAAACAAATAATTCCAATACAATATTATAGCAACACAATCTAAACCGAATACGTTACCACGATAGCCTGTAAGTATAGTGATAGATTGTTCACAGCAAATGAGAATCACGACGATGCCAATATAAAATAACAAAATCTCATCCAACTCACATGCCACCACGATAGCTCGTAAGTATATTGACAGAATTTTTTTACCGATCAAAAAACCATTGATAATTCCAATGCAAACTAACCAATACCATCCAAACCATATATGTATCGCAATAGCCTGTAAGTACAGTAATAGAATTTTTTACCGTAGGCCAAAAAAATCACGATTCAACACAAAATAACACTTCTCACAAATCGCGTGTATTACTACAATAGCTCGTAAGTAAATTAACCGAAATTTTTCTAGTAAAATCAGAAATCAAAATTATTGTACAAAATAACACGTTATCCAAATAACATATGCCACAACAATAGCTAGTAAGTACGGCAACGAAGTTTTTACAATAAATAAAAAATCACAATAGTTTAATACGAAATAACGCAATATCACAACAGCAAGTAAGTTTACATTAGTAGCCGAATTTTTCAAGAAGCCAAAATCATGATAATTTTGATGTAAAATAACAATTACATTCACTATATATGCTACCACAATAGCTCGTAAGTACACTAATAAAATATTTACAATAAATCAGAAACCATGATAGCTCTAATACAATAACGATGATTCCGATACAAAATACGTCATCCAATCCACATATGTAAGCTAGTAAGTACAGTAATCAGATCGCGATAATTCCAATATAAAATAACTTACCCCGATAGTGAGTAAGTACGGTAACAAAATTTGCAATAATTATGTCCTGGGCAGTTGGGTATAAACGGAAATTTTATTTCCGCTTATACGCATAGTGCCCAGGGTATAACTGATCTATACCCTGCGACCTTGATATGGTGACCAGAAATCACGATAATTTAAATATGATAACGATATTTCCAACACAAAACAACATAACGTTATTAAACCACATGTTACCACAATAGCTAGTAAGTACAATAATATAATATTTTAAAGTAAATCAGGATTCCAATATAATAAAATATTCAAAATAATACGTTATCCAAACTAACATGTCACCACAATAGCGAGTAAGTACAGTAAGTCAGAAATCACGATAATAATCGATAGATCTAATACAAAAAATATAACGTCATCCAAACCACATGTTGTCAAAATAGTCTGTAAGTATGATAGCAGAATTTTTGCAGTAAATCATAAATTACGATAATTCCAAAAATATAGATAATTAAATACAAATAAAATTTTATCCAAATCAACATATGCAAGCCTGTAAGTATCATACCGAAATTTTTCGGTAAATCAGAAACCATGATATTTCTAATATTAATTTTCCCTTCATCTAAAACACATTTGTTATCACAAAAACCTGTAAGTACAGTAAATTTTTATAGTAAATTAAAAGTCACGATAACTACAATAATGATTTTCAACACACATCACATATATCTCCATAATAGCCGGTAAGTATAAATTAAATTTTTACAATAGTTTCAATTCAAAATAACGCGTCATTAAACCTATATACCAACACAATAGCCTGTAAGTACAGTAATAGGAATTATGTTAATTCTATTGCAATAATACTTTCCAGTATAAATAACACGATGTTATCCAATCCAATATATTTTCATAATTAGTTCGTGAGTATAATAATACTGAATAGAATTTTTTATGTCAAATCAGAAATTAATAAAAATACTATCATCTAATATAAAATAATAACCATATTTCACAACAATAGCTAGTAAGTATAGTAATAGAATTTTGCTAAATCAGAAATCACGGTAACACTAATATAATAACGTAATCTATCATTATCCACATATATTACACATAACATTACTGCAATAGCCTGTAAGTACAGTAACAGAATTTTCTATAATAAATCAGAAATTACGATAATTCAATAACGATGATTTTAATGCAATGACATATCCACAATAGGCGGTTAGTAATAGATTTTTGATATTAAATCTGAAATCACAATTATTCCAATGTAATAACAAACGTCACTAAACTATATGTTACTAATAGCTCGTAAGCATTTTGCAGAATTTTTACTGTAATCAGAAATCACGATAATTTCTACATTAACAATAATTTCATTACAAAATAACACGTCAACCAAACCGCACATATCTTCACAATAGCTCGTAAGTATAGTGATAGAATTTTTGTGGCAAATCAAAAATGATATTTTACAGCTGATTTGAAAATTAGTGGCACTCTTGAAAAAATTTTCTTGTTTTTGAAACCTTTAGGTTTCTTCTTATGAATCATCTAACTTTTCGGAAACCATGTTACAGTCTTCGGAACTTGGTCCGATAATGGCGATGTGATTTCTGAAGAGTTATATGATTCATAAGACGAAACCGAAAGGTTTCAAAAACGAGAAAATTTTTCAAGTGTCCCACTAATTTTCAAATCAGCTGTAATGTAATAACGATAATTCAAATATAAATAATACGCCATCCTAACCATAATAGCGGGTAAGTACAGTAATGAAGTTTTTATAGTAAATCAAAAATCACGATAACTCAATACAATAACTCCAATACAAAATAACATAACATCATACAAACCACGTATTACTAAATAGCGAGTAAGTGCAGTAACAGAATTGTTTACTTGTTATCTGTTACAGTAATTAGAAAACATGATGATAATTCTAATACAATGATACTTCCAACATGACGTTGTTGCATCTAAAGTAGTGATTTATCAATAGGACCCTAGAGTCACCAGTCTATAAAAATTTCGTACTAGCGTTAGGGTTAGGATTTGGGATTTTTGTTTTATGTTACACCTGATCTTGAGTTTTAATAAATTTTTTTAGGTTGTGACGTTAGGGTGGTTATTTATCTAAACTAGTTACTTTATATATCTTAATGGATGCATGAAGTTCTAATTTAGGGTAATTTCAGCCAGACGCTGCTTTAGATAAATCGCTACTTTAGATGCAACAACCCACCTAAATCCCATCTGTTTATCACAATAGCCTGTAAGTACATTAGCAGAATTTTTTACAGTAAATCATAATAATTCAATGCAGTAACGATGAATTCCAATACAAAATAAAACAACATCCACATTATAATAGCCCGTAAGTATAGTAACGGAATTTTTTTTTTAATAATAATTAGAAATCACTAATAATTCTAGCACAATAGCCCGTAAGTAAAACTTAAAAAAGAATTTTTACGTAATCAAAATCCATGACGATTTTAATCCAAATAAAAACGCTATCCAAACCATAAATGCTACTCAAATAGCCCGTAAGTACAGCAAATTAGATATCACAATAATTCTAATACAAAAAAACGTCATCTAAATTACATGTCATACCGATAGCGAGTAAGTATAATAACCCAATAAATCAAAATAATTCTAATATATTATGAAATAACAACTTTATAAGTTACAGCCCGTAAGTATAGTATCGGAATTTTATAATAAAGCATGGATCAATGATACTTTTAATACTGTATTAATTCAATGTAAATAACATGCCTTTCGAATTTCACGTGGTTACAATAGCGAGTAAGTATATTAACAGAATTTTTTACAGTAAATCAGAATCACGGTGATTTCGATATAAAAACTAACACATTATCAAATCACGGATGTCACCGCAATAGCGAGTGAGTATAATAATATTTCGCAGTATACAAAATTCACGATAATTCCGATACAATAACGGTAATTCTAATACTAAAATAACATCATCCAAACGCACATCACAATAGCTGGTAAGCAAAGTAATAAAGTTTTTTAAACCAAAAAATAGTAACGATGGTTCTAATATAAAATTCTAAATCAATGTCACTGCAGTAGCAGGTAAGTATAGAAATAAAAGTTTTTACAGAGGAGAATCACGATACCATAACAATATCTAATACAAAAATTATATCATCCAAATCACGTAATAGCCTGTAAGTATATCAATCAACATAGCAATAATTCCAATGCAATGACGAGGAAATTAATTTTATACCTAATTATATTATTTGAGAATCAAAATAAATTTTATTCAATTTGATTAGATGGTAGCTAAGATATCTTCTAATTTTAATTTCCAAATAAGTATGAATTGTAAAATTGGGTATAAAAATTAATTTCATAACCATGTTTCCCAGCAATTAAAAGCCACACGTTATCATAATATAGTAAGTATACATCCTAATATTATTATATTATTCTTTCTTTAATGTTTAAGATTTATAGAAGAATTTCATAATTGGTCAAGTGGCAATCATCACATTAATGAATTTATTAAGCAAACTCAACTTGATGCAAAAAAATTTAAAGACATTATTGAATGGATACCCTTTAGCAAATTTACAAATATAAAGTATCTTAATAAAGGAGGCTTTGGCACAGTTTTTAAAGCAGTATGGATTGATGGCTATATTGCAGGATTCGATAAAAAAAGAAAAAATGGATAAGAAAACCGCAAATAGAAGTTTGTTTAAAAAGTTATAATAAGTATAAAGATGATATAAAACAAGAGTTTTTAAAAGAAGTAAGCATTTTAATTTACTATAATTATATATAGTAGTTTTATTTTATGCTAATATATATTTTAGATTGTAAATCAACATAAACTTGGGGGCATTTCGACAATTCCAATTTATGGAATAACAAAGAATCCGAGAGATAGTAATTATATAATAGTTATGCAGTATGCAAGACAAGGAAGTCTTCGAAATCTATTAGATAGTAAATATAATGAATTAGATTGGACTTCTAAAGTAGCCAACTTATTTTACATATCTGATGGGCTTTATACTATTCACAAAGCCAATTTAATGCATAGAGATTTGCATTCTGGAAATATAGTTAACAAGACTTTAATTAGTCCTTATATTATTGATTTTGGCTTATCTAAGCCAGTATCACAAGACTCTAAAGTATTTAATGGCGTACTTCCCTATATTGCTCCGGAGGTGTTAAAGGGAGAAAATTATACTCAAAAATCAGATATATATTCTTTTGGAATAATTATGTCAGAAATTTTTACTGGCTATCCTCCATATTTTGGTCAAATTTCACATTCAAATTTAGCAAATCAAGTTTGTAAAGGTCTTAGACCTAAAATTAGATGTGAGGTTCCTAAACTACTTTTGGATCTAATGAATAAATGCTTATATTCAAAACCTCAAAATCGACCAACTGCTAAAGAATTAACTAATATGCTATATTAATTTTATAATGATTTAAAAAATAAAACAACTGAATTATATGAACAAGTTAAAGAAATTAAAAATTCAGAATCTTTATCAATAGATGATCAAGTTAAACTAATACGATTTAACTACCAGTATACTAATTCAGGTAATTTTTAAAATATTAATATACTGTAACCATAGGATGCATGTATACGTAACTAAGATCAGGTGCAATGTTGTAAAAGTAATTTTTTTAAAAAATAAAACTTCATGATTAAGGCATGAGGATAGGGTTGAGCAAGGCATAGTTTATACCAAAATTTAGCAAGGAATTTTTTTTGTTAGAATGTCGAAGATGTCAAAATTTTGTTGACGATTTCTTTTTTTTTACAAAAGTAGCTTTTGAATTGATTTCACATTACGCCTGATCTTGAAATTTAATTGACTTATAGGATGCGGCTACAGTAGCATGGCTAAAAATGCTTAATTCTTTTTAAAAAATTAATACATTAATAATTGTATAATTAAAAAAATTTTGAAATTAATTTTTTTTATAGAAACTATGGATTTTATGGATATGACAATTCCTGGTATGTATTTATTAATAATATACTGTATTTATCATAAGTTACTTATTACTTATTTTATATTGATATTTAGATATTTAGTAGTTATTTGTATGCTGGAGTGGAAAACCCGTAAATAAAATTATCATTATGTCCTATCAGCAGAATATATGATATACTTTGTAGTTTATATCAGGTAGTTTAAACTATATTGGTTCTTCAAAACTATGGGATGCGATATGATCTTTATATTTAAATTTTAATTAAAAACAAATTAAGACATTTTTTAATTATTGTAGATTTTTGAGCAATACAGCTACATTTCACAAATATTCATTAAAGAATTGAACAATTTGTGCAAGAAATTTTTTTCAATCCAGTTGCAACCAAACTAATTATCATTAATAGATTCCTTAAATGAGTTCAAGTTAATCTAATTTCAAGGAATAGCCTTCCAATTGTTATATCTGTCATATGAACTAAATTTTTTTAAAGCCTAATTGAATTGATAATATTCTTTCGCAAGAAGCTTTATTAGAATGATTAATGCATAATAGGTTATATAAATTGCTGTTAATGTAAAAGGCAAATTTGCCTTGCTGAAGTAGTTGTCATCCAAATAACCATACTTGTAATACTTTATATAGATAGAATATTTGACTAAAATATATGCATAAATACCTGTCCTGTAATAAAAAAAAACTGATCTTGGTTTTACTACCCTTTATTTATAAAATAAACTTGTTTTAAGAACTCACCTTATATTTGATATGCCTTAGCCTTGTCAAATTGTACTATCTCTCAACGTTGGTATATTGTGAAGTATTTTTTTGGTCTTGGTAGTTGGTGGTTGTTCATTCTATGACACTAGCCCAGATTTCCGTTTTTAATAACTTGGTAGTAAGATTCAAATATCTATTCAAATTTATGAACATTAGAAGACTAGAATCTTGACAGCAAGTGGACCTTGCTACTTTTTCTCTTTTGTTTTAGTTTTGTTTTTTTGCATTGTTCAAGGCACTAACAGAATAGTGTGTTCTTTGGTTTTCTTGTAATTTGGGCTAATAAATTGTGTTTCTCATATTGTATTTTGGTCGTTTTTAAGTTGCTATAAATTCACCTCTATAAAATCATATTACTAGAAGTCAAAAAAAAAATATTATAAAATATATTTAGCACTAATATTTAATGAACTCCAAAACTAAGGTAATGCCCAAACTAAAGAGAACTGAAACTAGCAAAACTATAAAATTTTCAAAACCCCAAATTGACTGACTGAAGTTTGCAAAAAGAAATAAATTGCATCTAGAGGTCATATTATTAGTAAGTGCCCACAAATATCATATCTAGAGAAAAGCATACTATTTATTTTACTGTACTCACTGAAAAGCAAGTCAGTGAAGTCCAAAAAATCATTAATGAAGCCTTCAAAAACTGCAAGCTTGATGACATCAAATTTTTTAAGCCTTGGAAGTTATAGCAAAAATCTTAGAAGAAATAATATAAAAGAAAAAGAAGTAATTGTGTACCTGCTCTGGTATATCCAAATAGCCCTATTTGAAAGCCTGCTTTTTGTGCCCATATAGTTCTTGTATAAAAGTTTTTTTTAAGTTTTAGAATAAGAAAGGTCTGTTAAAGTAGTGATAGATATTATATAATATTGATTTATCAATTTATATGAGGGTACATCTTCCTAGTATTACAAATCAGGCAAAAAACTATAATTGATTAGTTAGTTGAAAATTTTTAAAAAATTGATTAATAGTTGATTATGTTTAACTAATCAACTAATCAATTAGTTAATTAATTGATTAATTGATTAATTGTTTAATCAGTTAATTGATTGGTCAATTAGTTGAATAATCAACTAATCGATTAGCTAAATATTTGATATGTACTGTACTGTATGTATATTCTCTACATATATTTATAGCAATATATATTGGTATATAGACAATTATTCGATTAACCAACCAATCAAATAATTGATTAATTAGTTAATCAATTAATTGATTAGTTGAAAATCAATTAATCGATTAATCAATTAGTTGGTTAATTGATTAAAATCAGGTTTGTAATAGTCAATCAATTAGTTGCCAACTTGATCAACTAATCAATTAATATCGATTTTTGATTTATATCACTATATCTTCCTCTATATAAGATGATTCTGATAGGCTAATTTAAAAAATTTAATTATCAAAATTTTACTAATTAGTTCAGAATAAAGTGAAGGACTCTCTATTTTTATAAAAGGTTTAATCAGCAAATGTTTATCTGTCACAAAAGGTTCAAAGTTGATATACCTGTGGTTACATTGTTGATAAATTGTAATGCACCCAAATCAGGGTAACATTCTTGATGCATTTCTATACGATCTATGATAGCTTGTATGACAAATAATAAAATCATATTTTTAGATTATTATATATTAATAGGAGTAATGTAAATACATTTTTCATTATATTAGTTATCTTGGTATCTTGTATATTTTGCAAAAGTTTATTTGCTGATTGATCAATTTATGTATAAGTACAAAAAAAAAAGCAATTTTTTTTCTTATAATGTTGAACTAGCAAGAAATAGATCTTTGACCCATCAACTACATATCTGGATATACACACAGATAACCATGCATTCAGATGCTATAAATGTCTTACAGATATCAACCCTTATCTGCCAGTTTCCAAAAGGATAATCTAACAAGTATCTGCAGATATTTGCAGGTATTTACAAGTACTCGTAGGTAGATGCATACTATTGATTTTACTATAATAGCAGAAATAAGAGGAAATCCTTGGTCATCTGGAGACCCTTCAGGCCTCTAGCAGGCCAAAGATCTACTGGATTATTTCCTATAGTAACAAAATAAGGGTATTATTTCTTTGTTTTTATATAATGTTATAACTGGAATCACTATTTTGATCAATAAAAAAATCAAGTTTCTAAGGGCATGCCATTTATTACATAATTTTTATCATAGATACATGGTCAAAGGTAGTGCTCACGTCTATATATTATATTAATCAATTGGAATTAAATAAAGTAATCACACCATACATGGTTAGGAATAGCTACAAAATAAAAAATATTATGTAATAAATGGCATGCCCCTAACAATGCTTGTTATTTTTCTGAAAGTCCAGAAAAATAACAAGCAAATAACAAACATTGCTAGATACTAGATTTTATACTAATTAAAGTATTAATTATGAGTGTAAACCCAATCTTGCGATCATATAAAAATATAAAATAATTTATTTTTTCTGCAAAAGTTTAGTAGGACCCTGAACAATCTATAAACAGCTAACAATTTTAAAAAATTGTTATATATTTCTAAAAATGGGAAACATCTACAGAAAAACAGTCAAAAATAAGCATTCATATTACTAAATATAGAAAAAAATCGTCAAAAATAAGCAAAACCAAATTGCCACCTATCTATGTATAGTTCGGGGTCCTAGTTTAGTATTAATAATAACTTATAAAATGATTTCAATTAATATAATAATACTTATACACATTGATTAATTAATCCTTTATGCAATCCGTATCCTTATTTTACTGCCTATTTTTGAATCATTGTGTCTAGATCATCTATCAGATACTATGTTTTGTGCAATCTTTATTCAACAGTTTATTTATTTTAATCAAGATGTGCTAATGCTAAAGCCTTGCAATGCTTATTAACAGATAAATAAATTAAAATCAGCAGCAAATGTATATAATACTACATGGCTTTAGTACATCTTTGGTATAGTATTTTCATTAAATAAATCTCACACTGATTAGCATAAATAGAGTATAGTTAAATAAGTAAGTATCATAAAATTTATAATTAAATAGCATATTTTAATAATTTTTGTGATATCTATTTTACCTATTTTGTCATCAAGTTATCCGGTTTATCTGGATATCTGTAGACTATCTGGTTATCCATAAGGGTTATCCAGTTTTTATAGAATTTATCCAGTTATCTGCAAATTAAATGTTAGTAGTTATCCAAATTCAACTTTTGTAAAAAGAATACTCCTAAACAGATAAACAGATATCTGGGTTCAAGCCCTAGCAAGAAAAAATTATTGCTAATAATATTTTCTTAATAAAGTACATTTTTGATTGCAAGTTATGTGATAATTTTTGTGAAGTATAATCTATTTATACTATTCTATGCTAAACAATTTTTTTTGATGTAGTATAATCCATTATACTATCATATATTAACTAAAAAAAATTATAATAGCAAACTTGGAAAACCAAATAATTGTTAATGATAATAATATAGTTTCTATTCCTTTTGGATGTATAGTCAAATCATATTTATTATATCATTCTTTTTTAAAAAACACCCACTTAAAGTCACAAGGCTATTTGTATATACCACAACTAATAAAACAAAAATTAATTACACTTTGTTGAGTTGAAGAAGCGGCAGATTTTATTGAATAGGAAGCTGCTGAAATTAAACAATCAACTAACTGAATTGATAATATTATAAAACTTATTACCAAAGGGCATAAATATGTAAATGAAATACAAACTAGAATTAAAAATGACAAATTATACTAGTCATGGATTATGTTTTGTTCTGGTAATAGAAATAATTGTTAGCATAAATATGGAGAAATTAGTGAATGTTTACCTAGCTGTTTCAACTATAGTTTACATAACAATTTGTGAAATAAAAATGATATGCACTATTGTTATGTTCTTTATTCATTTTCATGGTTATCTTATCTACTTCAAGTCATCCACTTCGAATTAAATAGAAGGTACATACCTTTCTTCTAATATAATAAGCACCATTATTCCAAAAATTTTAAGAATCAATTTGACATGTAAAGCTCAAGATGAAATTGTAATTAGTTGATATGCAAATCACTGAACAACCAAAGGAATCAAGAGAAAGTTATTAGATTCATTAAATAGTACTAGTGAAGAAGAACTAAACAATGCATTATTAAATAGTCATAAAATTTGTAATAATACTAAGACAAAACATTTTACTCATAAAGATAGACACTTAAAAGATTATGCAGGTCTATAAATAATTTTTTATTATCTAGTAAAAGAGGAATAATGTCAAAAGAATGTATTTTATATTATTAGCAACCAGATTTAACAAAGTCTGAAGATTCTCTAGAGCACTACTATCAATTAATAGTTTTAAATAAATTCTGGTTATGAAATGGCCAAAAATTTGAACAATATTATTTTAAAGTTGATAATAAATTTAATTTTAATATTAATTGTGCCCCTGTATTAACTATGGTTATTGAAAATAATACTGGACATAGTGCTCCATTGGCTATTGGTATATATACTTTTTTTTTAAGTATTAAACACTAATTACTAACAGTTAAGGGACATATCCACATATAATGGCCTAGAATGTAGTTAATTATAAATCAAATGAGTTGACTCACCTAATTTTATATGTAAAATTATACAAAAAAATTATTTAAATTGAATTTATTAAAAGCATATATATAAAAGTCTCTTTAAATTTTAAATATATATTCTTTGGTATTTAATACTCTTTTGTTTAAAGTTTTAGTTCTTAATTTTAAGCTGAGAGATGGGAATCTTCCACTAAAGTTGATCAATTCTTTACTATATTCTTTAGGTCAAATGAATGACTCACCTATATAATAATATGATTGGTTAAAATAATCTTTTAAAAATATGAAAGATGTTATTAAATAATGCCCTAATTAAAAAGTTAAAGAGGAGGTTCTCCTAATTCTGATAGTAGTTAAATCATCAAAATTGGCTTGGTGGACCCAATTTTGATGATTTAACTACTATTAGAATTAGGAGAACCTTCTTTTTAATTTTCAATTAGAGCACAGGAAGCCTTTACTTAATAGCATCTTTCATATTTTTAAAAGATTATTTTAACCAATCATATTATTATATAGAGTGAGTCACTCATTTGACCTAAAGAACATAGTAAAGAATTGATCAACTTTAATAGAAGATTTACATTCCTTTGCTTCAAATTAAGAACTAAAACTTTAAACAAAAATGTTTTTATTTTTTTTTTTAACCTAGGCAGCCTCGCCAGCACTTTTATTTAAAATGATTGAATTTGAAACCAAAAACAAGTAATTATTTAAATTCTAAGTCTGATATCACCCAAAGCTTTCGCTTAATTTGACAAATTTTTAGATGCGACCTGCTACACTATTCCAAACTTAGTTTGAATCAGAACATCTATCATGACTGCCTACTTTTTAAACCTCCTTCTCTTAGCTTCCTGAGTAGAAATAATCTACTAGAAAAAAAACATATCATGAAGTAAAAGAGAAAATATATAGAGGGTGAAAGCTTCAAACCCTAAACAAAAAACCCAAGAAAATCAAATAAAACAAATAGAAAGAAAAAGAAAGAAGCAAAAAGCCACAGTACATAATTGCATAATGCTGCTAAGTGGTATAGAAAACAAAAGAAAACTCAAAACATAAAAGAAAAATCTAGAACTAATAATAAAAATTATATAATACTGCGCAAGGAAACGCCTCGCCAAAGTATTATATGTATATAAAAGAAATAAAAGAACATTCTAGAATTTAGTTCTGCAGATTTGCCTACTCCACTGCAGTGTTGGCAAATGACTGGTCATTTAATTTTAAATGACCAAATGTCCAAATGACCAAAATAATGACCAAGTCATTTATCATTTGGTCATTTAAAAGTAGAAGTTACACAAACTTAAATTCTGCAACTTTATTGGCTAGATCTTTACTATATTAATTTTATTTATGTTTAAATTTAAGAATAAGGCCGTCGAATTAATTTTTCGGTTAACATCACTCCTTCCCCTCCTTTGATGTCCGTTACTAAATATTCACCTGTAATTATTTACCTGCTACTTAGTTTTATCGTTATGCATAAAATCGTTATGAATCGTTAGTACGATGGGTGGCACTTCGTGCCACCCATCATACTAACAATTCATATAGAATACGAATTAAATAATTAAATCCAGATTCGTCCAGATTCAGATTATATACAAAGTAGTATTCAGATTCGATTTGAATGGCCTTTAATTAAAGAATAGGATCGAGGTACTACTACCTTTGCTAACTCTCATAAGTAATTAATACTACAATATAAGTGAAGCTGCTATAATTTAAGCTTATTAAACCTAAGAATGGTTTTTTGTCTTATTACAAATCTTTCATCATGACGACTAATTCACAGACCGCATCAAACATTTAATTTTATATTTTAGAATATAATTTTATTATTTTACGGTTTCTATAAAACTCGTGGGTACAGGAAAATAGAAGATACTGGCTAGTTCAAATAATAAAAAAATAAATCCAATTTATTTATTTGTTTATTTATTTATTTTATTTTATTTATTTATTATTTATTGACTTTTACTAATACGTACTCATGATGCTTTACACCGATGTATGCATTATCTCAAAAATTAGATAATTAATTAATATGGGGAGTCTTAGGTAAAAGATGTTCGATGCTCTCAATTAGAGATACGATCCGTATATCATTAGTTTAATTTTATATAACAAAATTATTATGAAAATTTCGGATATAAGGATATTCGTTAAATTTTAGATAGGAAAACTGATCATGGATTGCATCTTTACCTCTAATCCAAATTTAAATACTAACTCCAGCATGAAAAGACTTTGCGTTAAAATTTTATATACAAACATAGAAATCTAAAAAACATCAATAAAAACATATGATAGGTGTAAAACAGCATAGGTGCGTTTTACAATAATTGAATTTATTTATTTATTCGAATTTTTCGAAGAATAATAAAGAAAAAAGCTGCATATTATAATTATTTCGCCACCTATTCAATGCTATCACCCATTTTTTTGTAGCCTTGCGAGTATTTTCAGAAATATAAGACTCAATTATTTTGTCAATTCCTTGTCAATAGGTAAGTAATCACCACGGGCTTTAGTATTTGGCTTTCTTTTTTCCTAATAAAATTTAATTTGATTTTTTTTTTCAGAATTTCACTTTAATACTAAATTATAACCTACCATCCGGAAAAATTGCTACAGGATTTAAAGACAACTTGGATCGGTGTTGGTAAGTATTACAGACGTGAATTAGTATTGGCAGGTAGGACTTGGAATTTCGTTGACACATACTGATTGCAAGATTTAGTAAAAGCCTTTAAAGGCTAGACGTATAACACTATAAGACTTATAATATATGCGCACACTTCAGATTTGTAACTAAAGAGACAATACCTCAAATTTCAAAGTGTATATTCTTGGGCACAGCGAAAGAATTAAAAGCGCAAAAAAAAATCTATTTGAACCATTGTTTAAAAGTCAAATGCGTCACTGAATCACTGATCGTCGTAAAAAAAAAAATAAATCCGTTATTACATGCTACGCAGCAATAACTGTCGTATCGTGTATTTAAAATCTACTGACCCTTTACAGATAAAGGGATCAACCCAAAACAACTTATAGGTTCAAATGCTTTTATATAGAGAAAAAACGACACTCTTCCTATAGCTGCAAAGAGAATCGGCATATATGCTCATGCCAATATAGGCGGGGTTTCATTCTTATTATGGTCCTTGTCCTTGCACTGCCACTTGCAGTTGCGGAGCCAAAAATAAAACTGGTCCTTGTACTACTACTTGTAGCTGCAGAGCCATATACATGCACTGCTACTGCAGTCGTGGAGCCGAACAACAGGTCCTTGCACTGCTACTGCAGCCGTGAAGCCTGATATAACAACATTACTTGCTTGGCTTAGGGAGAGTAAGGGAGGGCAATAGAGCCAGCCTTCACAAGGCGAGCAATAGCGAAAAGAAAGATAACCTTCTTCACCGAGACCATTTACTTTAAATACTCATTTTTTCTTTTTCATATCACTGATTCGTCCTTGATTATAGCCATTATCCCTTACTCCTGCCACCGATCTAACAATATTCATAACAATGTGAATTACAAAAAATTACAACAATAATCAAAGAAATATATACTGTATAAAAAATCCGGAACATAAAGTCATCTGATTTCACAATAATAATCGCCCTGTCACTTCGTTGACAGGCTTTTCAAAATAATAAATAGTATTTGCAAAATGATTCTTATCTATTTTAACCATCATCAGCCATAATGGGAATATTTATTAATTATAATGTACCGTATAAGAGCGAAATAACGTGCAGGGTGTGATTTCGAATTTCAGCTTAAATTAAGCTTAATTCGGGCCAAAATTCGAATTAATGCCCCTGCACGATCCACCAATCAAATTCAAATGACCCACTAGGTCATTTCACCTTTGAAATGACCCAATGACCGGTCATTTGTCATTTGGGTCATTTGGGTCATTTCAGGTCATTTACCATCACTGATATCAAATGCAAAATCTTTAACATTATTTTTTTTTAATAAATATAAACTTATTCTTTATTTTTATGCACATGTTGGTTTAATGAATTTACTAAATCAATTTTATTATTAATTTGCATATTATTAAGTCTATATTTTAATAGTTTCTTTGAATTTTGCAACAAAAAAATTAGTGGCTTGTTACAGTATATACACACAAAAAACTGAAAGCCAGTATCCCTTAGATTGTAACACAGGCAAATTTGCCTGCGTATTTTAAAATTTTTAATAAAATTTTAAATATTGATTTTAGCCATATCTTTTCTAAGTAAAAAATATTCTTTAAGTTTTGTTTTAGTAACTTTGTTATAAAATTTTTTTAAAATCATTAGAAAACTTTAATATAATAAATGTTTAAAGTTCTTGTATTGGCATTTTTACTATTAAAATTTTTCTTTAGATTTTTTCAAATTTTATATGTTCCCGTCTATAAAAAAAATCTTTACTTCTAATACAAGTCTTAATTTTTACAAGTAAATCATTAAAGTTGCAATAATGAAAGTTGTCATCCTTTATATAAACTACAATATTGTCTTAAGAACTATAGTTTTAAAACTAAAACTAAATAAGATCGCAGAAAAATTGTAATAAAATTTTTTAAAAAAATTTTTTCTTAAAATTATCTATTTTCAGCTTATATGTAACTATAATTTATTTTCTTATAATATAAAAACTAATTTTGCAAAAAAGTAATCCTTATTTTCAAATATAATTGTACAAAGTTTTATTTAATTATTTTAGTATTTTAAAAAAGTAAATCAGAGCTAAAAAAGTGCAAAAACGCAGGCAAATTTGCCTGTGTTCTACTACAATCTAAGGGATAAGTTTAAAGTGTAATTTATTTATATCGACCTATAATAAACAAACGAAATATTAAAATCATGTTCTTATTTAAAATACATTAAATTTATGATGTAGACAAGTTTTATACCGGGTGATGCTAGTTATTATTAATTTTTATAATTTTTATAATTCTTATAATTTTTATATTAGGTCATTAGGTCATTTCAAATTTCAAATGACCAAATGACCAATGACCAATTCATTTGGTTATTTGGTCATGTTCATTTGGAATTGCCAATACTGCTCCACTGTGCCACATCTCATTACATATCCATTCCTGTTTATCAACTTGCATGCCTTCTTCCCAATTAGGATAGGAACAACAATGCCAATCTTTTGAAGGGGGTATGCCAAATTTTCTTCTTTTTGTCAAAAATTCCAAAAAAAACTGCTTCAAGCAAGAATATGGAAGTGGGTATATGGTTGAATATGTTCTTGTAACCAAAAAACCTTAAAGAGAGTATTGAAAAACTCATTTTTTTAGTTTACCACCTAGTTAAGCTGGGATACCTTCATCGATGAAAGAAAACTTCCACCTGAATTTCTTGTACCAAGAGTACCCACTGCCAGTTATCTCGCACAACCAATGCTTCTGGCTTGTGTATTGAATATATAAAGGAATCCCCTGAATAGAAGAAAAGGTTGACCTTTATAAAAACCAGTATTAGAACGCAGCTGCTATATCTTTTACTAAAAAATTTTTTGTTTTTCTTTTGTTTGGAAATTTGTACAAGTGATCGTCAGAAAGAGTTTTTTTTTTGTTCTAAAAAAAAAGTATTAAATGCCAAAGAATATATATTTAAAATTTAAAGAGACTTTTATATGTATGCTTTTAAATAAATTCAATTTAAATGATTTTTTTGCATAATTTTACATATAAAATCATATGGGCCAATTCAATGCATTTCATTAGTGTGATATTTTCGAAATTGCACATTAATTTTGTAATTATCTTGAATTTAAACCAATTAGGTTCTTATTTTATTTGTTTTGATTTCCTATTTGGAAAATTTGTTACTCAATTGTTACTTGATCCTAAAAAGAAAAAAACAACCAATTAGGCTGAATTATTCTGGTTATAGGCCAGATTTATTATTTTTTTACTATAATACTGTAATGACATGATTTTGTCACATCAAACGATCTTTATAGCATCAAATTCGTCCATATGATTGGGTGAGTCAACTCATTTGATCTATAAGTAATTGCACTCAGTTGGACATGTCCCTTGACTACTAATGTTAATTTAAATATAATTTGGGGTTAAGCAATAAGGAAAATAACTGAACAATATGCTTGGCCATAACAGCTATTAAAAGAAATATACCTTGTACTAATTCTACATGTGAACATCCATGGCATTATGAGGAACTTCCGAATAAACAAGGATTTCAGAGAATTTGTGACTATATAAATAATGAATTATAGAACCCAGTTGCAATGATAGATAAATATTGGGCAACCAAATTGAGTATTAAAGGCATTATTCATAAAACTATACTTGTTGGTTTTACATTATACAAAGGTTTGAAGAAAATTTGAAACTATGGAATATTCCACATTTACTTAGATTAGTTTTATAAAATTTATTATAGAATAATATATTATATTTATATATTTTAAAATAATTATTATAAAACGCATTTATAGTGTTTTACCATCATAAGTAAATTAAATTTGCAAATCTGTATAACAAAAACAATGGAATTTTTTGTTACATCTAATCTTAAATTTTGATTGGCTATTCTAATAGTTTTGTGTAACATAGAATAAACACCATAAGTGTGTTTTAGTAAAACTCATTTAAAATTTTAACATTTAAATATTTATTATAAATATTTATTTTAAGATACCAAATCTCATTGGGGTTTAAATTTGTGGGCCACTGCCATACTAAAGATGGTGCATTTGAAATGGCATCTTATTACAAAAGCTTTATTATTTCTCTTTTGCTTTCTCAAATTCAACTATCATTCCTTATTAAAGACTTGAAAAATAATTGGATATGTGATGAATAGCGAATACAATATATTGATGCTAGTCATCTTCCTATTAGTTCTCAACATCAGATAACTACTAATAATAATACAGAAAAAATGAATCATACAATTAAGTGTTTATTACATTTGTTAAACAACTTTATAGAGTAAAATTATTATGTGAAAATATTCATTTTGAAGGGACAAATAAAAACATTTATAAAGCTGAATTAGTCACTTTTTAATGCACAATCAATTGAAAGATAAAAAATAAATACTTGTCTTTTAGGCTATTATAGTATAGGTAATTAATATTAAGTTTAATTATAGCTATGTGAAAATATTCATTTTGAAGGGACAAATAAAAACATTTATAAAGCTGGATTAGTCAAACTTCTTAATGCACAATCAATTGAAAGATAAAAAATAAATACTTGTCTTTTAGGCTATTATAGTATAGGTAATTAATATTAAGTTTAATTATAGCAAAATGAATTTACTAAAATAACACCTAGCATAAATTGACATTTGAATCATACTAAAATAACACCTAGCATAGATTGACATTTGAATCATAGAAGACTTTATTTTCTTATAAATTTCGTTGAACCATCTAGTCATTCAAATTACTTATATATTAAACAAAATTATGGTAATTGATTCTTTGATAGTGATGAATTTATTGAATTAAAAGATCAAATTGATTATTTCTAGCTGATGATAAAACAATTAGCCAAAAGCTATGAGGTTGAACTTCAGGATGGGTTTTATGTCATGAATCTTATTGCTAGTGAATGTCTATTATACCTTGACTATGTGTGGAATGGTTTATTTTACAATATATATAAACATTATTATACGCATGAATATTTTCACAAGGGAATTATTCTAATATTATACAAGAAACAAAAGAAAAGTTGGTGAATTATTTTAAAAATAAAGAAAGAACAATTCTGGTTAACAAAAAAAATAATTTAATTTATAATAGATCTATAGAAATTGTATATCAAGAAATAATTTGCTTATATAATTTCAAAGGTGTATATTCTTTGCTAATACAATATTACAAACTTAGAAATAAAAAAACTAAATTGTTTACTACTACTAAATGATATTACAAACTTAGAAATAAAAAAAACTAAATTGTTTACTACTACTATTCTAGATATGCATATCTTTTATTCAAAAAAAATTCAAATATTTGTAATAATTTATTCCAACTAGTAGAATTAAATTAACAATCAATAAATAATGAATTATCTTCAAAATAAATCTGCAAAACTGCATAAACCTAGCCACATATTTGTATAGTCCCTAACAATATAAATAATAAAATTTCTCTTTTAGAAAAAAAAGAAAAATAATAAATATTAGAAAGGCTAAGCATGAATTGAAGATAATTTTCTAATATGTAAATTTAAGATATTACTACTTGTTTTATATTCATAAAAGATTTTTTTAGAAAAAGCAAAAAGAAAATGCTCAACTATGCTCTAAAAAATCAAAATTATTGGTTAAGACTGTTAAAAATACTACTCAACAATTATCTGCTAAAGTATCGCAACAAGTTGTTATACCCAATCTTGAAAATAATACAAAAGTCAGAACTGACCAATTTAAGTCTCAAGTAGTGTTCCTATGAACCTGAACTGAACTTAAATCAGGCTCAGGTTCAGTATTGAACCTGAACCTGAACATTTTTTAAAACATGTTTAGGTTCAGGTTCAGTATTGAACTTTTAGGGCTGGTTCAGGTTCAGTTCAGGTTCAGTTCATAAGTTTATAAACATGTTCAGGTTCAATCTAGTGTTCATATGAACTAGCGATTCTAGGTTTGTGTTCAGGTTTGGTCTGGTCCAAACCAGACTCAAACTCTAAATTTTATTATTTAAAACTTTATACTAAACTCAAACTTAATCATAAGTTTGGTCAGGCTAGTCCAAATTTTGCAAACTATTTTGAGTCCAAATAAAAATATATGTATTTTTTTGATACTGAACAAGTTTACTTAGAGTAAAAAGTATAAATCAGTTAGTAAAATTTAGAGAATCATAGAAATTTTGTATAATTTTATTAATAAAATTATACAAATTTCTATGATTCTCTAAATTTTACTAATTGATTCTAATTTCTTGCACTAAATAAACTTGTTTAGCACCAAAAAATATATCAAATCAGCATATTTTATATTACTTTTCTTAAAATTTGAAGAAAAGATGCTTAATTTTATATTTTTGATGAAAATTTCCAAAATTAAGCATCTTTCTTCAAATTTTGAGAAAGTAAAATGAAATATACCAATTTGATGTATTATTTGGTGCTGAATAATTTTACTTAGTGCAAGAAATTAGGATCAATTAGTAAAATTTAGTTAATCATAAAAATTTGTATAATTTTATTAATAAAATCATACAAATTTCTATTATTCTCTAAATTTTACTACTTATTGCTCTAAGTAAACTTGTTCAGCACTAAAAAATACATCAAATCAGTATATTTTATTTTACTTTTCTTAAAATTTGAAGAAAAGATGCTTAATTTTGAAAATTTTTATTAAAAATTCAAAATTAAGCATCTTTTCTTCAAATTTTAAGAAAAGTAAAATAAAATATGCCAATTTGATATATTTATTGGTGCTGAACTAGTTTATTTAGTGTAAGAAGTTATGATCAATTAGTAACATTTCATGTAGAACAATATTTTTAATAATTTTATTAATAAAATTATACAAAATGCTATGATACTCTAAATTTTACTAATTGTGATTTAGGTAAACATGTGCATATATTATGAACCTGAACATGTTCATGAACCTTGAACTGAACCTGAACTAAACTATTTTAAGTTCAGGTTCAGTTCATGTTCAATAATCTTAAGTTCAGTTCAGTTCAGTATTGAACTTTTAGAGCAGGTTCAGGTTCATTGAACCTAAACCTGAACCTCTATTGAACTGAACTGAACTTCAGAACCCTAGTCTCAAGAATTTGCAAAAAAATTTAATATTGCATGGCAACATGTTTTAGATATTCTTAAATATTGAGTATATGGTTATATCGATAAACAACACTGCTTTAATTTACAATACTTAATAAAATCTGCTCAAAATATAATATCATAATTTAAAGCTAATTTTGAATAAAATGTTTGTCAAATAATTGCTGAACTAAAATTTATCAAATATATTATGGTCAGTGATGGCAATTTAATCAGCCAAAGAAAATTTAATTGGCCATCGGCCAATATATAATTATTTGGCCAAAATGGCCAAAATTTTGCGGCCAAAGTTGAATGTCAATTGGCCAGGCCAATAAAAATTATTTGGCCGATATGGCCGTTGGCCAATGGCCAAATGGCCAAACGGCCAAATTTCTCTGTATAGTAATAAAAAAGAAATGTATATAAAAATACTGTATTATATGCATACTAATGTTAATATATATTACATATACGTACTGGTTTTGTTTAAAGCCACACTATTAACTATAAGAACCAATATTCTTGAATTGTATTTATTGTATATTACCTTCCCAAAAAAAGTTAATTAACACTATAGTTATCTATTTTCATGTGCTATTACTAAAGTTGCGATAAAGAAATTGACGAACTATTGGAATTAATAAAACTTATAGAACGGATCGATATTTAACTATACGTGAAAGAATAATTAAATCTAACGATTCTTTTCAAGTTCTTTTTTAATTATAATAGTTTGCTTGAAAGTTCGTTTTGAAAGCATATTAATATATAAGATAACTTAAGTAATAATTGTTAAGCTATATAAAAAAAAATCTAGCGAAAGTTAATAAATTATATAAAAAATAATTTAAGTGAAGGTTTAATAACTTATATAAAAATAATTTAAGTGAAAGTTTAATAAACTATATAAAAATAATTTAAGCGAAGGTTTAAAAAGTTATATAAAAGTATAATTTGAACAAAGGTTTAATAATAATTTGAGCAAAGGTTTAATAAACAAAGGTTTAGTAAGTTATATAGAAAAATTACTTAAGTGAAGATTTAACCAATCAAATTACTAGTTTTATTTGGCTGTTTCGGCCAAAAATGAAATTTATATTTTTGGCCTTTTGGCCTCGGCCAATGGCCGCAGCCATTGGCCGGCCAAATAACCAAGTGACATTACTGATTATGGTCCAATGAATTATTTTACTATATATTTGAGTCTTCTAAAATAAGGGTTCAAACAAAGATATTGGGATATAATTTAGTGTGATTAAACCAATTTGTACTAAATTGTAATTTTATATGTGTTTATTATTAGCTATATTTAGTCTGTATATTTTTTATACAATTAATATTATATTAAAATATAAATAAATTATCTTTTAATCTAAACCTTCTAATTCAAAGTTTGTCCATTTAAACGTTTTTGATTGGTCATCTTCAGAAAACGTGACCAGAGTGTGTGAAAACCTTTGCTGATTCGATAATTATGACATACAATATTAAAAACCCCACATTTTGATCGATATGAAAATTGCCGTAAATATTATGTGCCTTAATGTGTAATGTCATAATGCTGTACAACGAACTTAATACTACTCTACAAAGATAAAAAACATGATCTTCAGAAAACGTGACCAGAGTGTGAGATAAAATTTGCCGATTCAATATGAATTATGACATAAAATATTAAAAAACCCCACATTTTGATTGACATAAAAATTGCCGTAAATATTATGTGCCTTAATGTGTAATGTCATAATGCTGTACAATGAACTTAACTCTTTAACTACTCTACAAAGATAAAAAACATGATGCAGTATTAATAAAAAATATTAAATATATTAGCAAATACTAACGCTATGAAAAAATTATGTCCTACTAAAAATTTAGAAGATTGATTTCTAGATTTCTCCTTTTTGTAACTTTTTTAGTCGTTTGCTGTCTGGATTATCTGATAATTACTATAATTTGTAGTCAATCTACCAACCAATAAAATCATAGTTGTATCCAAAATGTAATCAGTATGTTAATTTACTAATTTCTTATGTAAGTATGTAATAAATGCTGCTTAATAATAATGTTAATAATAATTCAATTGTACTTTACCATTTTTGATTTTCCATATCCAAAAACCATAATTAGACCATAAAAAAATTAACAACATATATTATTTGCATGTTAATGTCATAATAATTCGTCATAATTTGTAATCGATCTATTACTATGAATTAATAATTAGTTATTAATCAATTTAATCAATTTATATTTATTTATTTTTTAAAAAAAAATCGATTTTGATCATTATATGCAGATTGCATTTTCAAATTTAAAAGATCGACTTCTGTTCATTGTGCATTAAAATTGGATTGAAATAGATAACGTTAATAACATGCGTTTGTAAGTGCATGCTGTGTATTGCTAGAATAGTAATGTTTATAACAATAACTCATAATAGAAACTATCATAATTTTCAATGTGAACTAACTTAACTTTAACCACGTATTAAATAATTAGAATAACGAGAAAATTTTGCATGTGCAGTAGTTAACGATAGAAGATACAATAATTTCAATACAATCTCAACCTTAAAATGTATTGTCTATCGGGTAAGTTTTACTGTGAATTAATAATCAGTTATTAATCAATTTATATTTATTTATTTTTTTTTAAAAAAAATTAATTTTTGATTTTTATATGCAGTTTGTATTTTCGAATTTAAAAGATCAACTTCTGTTCGTTGTGCATACATTATATCATTAAAATTGAATTAAAATATAGATAACATTAATAAAATATATTAGTAAGTCGCATGCTCTGTATCACTAGAATGGTAATGTTTATAGCAAAAACTCATGATAGAAACTATCATAATTTTTAATGCAAACTAATTGACTTTAACCACATATTAAATAATTGGAATAATGAGCAAATTTTGCATGTGCAGTAGTTAACGATAGAAGCTACAATAATTTCGATCCAATTACAACCTTAAAACATATTGTCTATCGGGTAAGTTTTACTGTGAATTAATAATCAGTTATCAATCAATTTATATTTATTTATTTTTTTTTTAAAAAATCAATTTTTTATCATTATATGCAGTTTGCATTTTCGAAATTTAAAAGATCAACTTCTGTTCGTTGTGGATGCATTATAGATTAAAACTGGATTGAAATATAGATAACGTTAATAACATGCGTTAGTAAGTTGCATGCTGTATATCGCTAGAATAGTAATGTTTATAATAATAACTCATGATAGAACCTATATAATTTTCAATGTGAACTACCGTAAACTGCCATATAAACAGCCACCCACATATCAGACCCCTCTCATTTTTACTAATAATTTTCTTTTTTTTACTAATTAATTTTTTTGGTAGAATGTATTAGACCCGAGCTGTTTATATGGCAGTTTATGGTAATTTACTTTGACCACATATTAAATAATTAGAATAAACGAGCGAATTTGCATATGCAGTAGTTAACGATAGAAGCTAAAATAATTTTGACACAATCTTAACCTTAAAATGTATTGTCTATCGGGTAAGTTTTACTGTGAATTAATAATCAGTTATCAATCAATTTATATTTATTTATTTTTTTTAAAAAAAATTGATTTTTGATCATTATATGCAGTTTGCATTTTTGAATTTAAAAGATCAACTTCTGTTCATTGTGCATACATTATAGCATTAGAATTGGATTGAAATATAGATAATGTCAGTAAGTCGCATGCTGTGTATCACTAGAATGGTAATGTTTATAACAATAACTCATGATAGAAGCTATCATAATTTTCAATGCAGACTAACTTAACTTTAACTACATATTAAATAATTAGAATAACGAGCAGGTTTTGCATATACAGTAGTTAATGATAGAAGCTACAATAATTTCGATACAATCTCAACCTTAAAATGTATTGTCTATCAGGTAAATTTACTGTGAATTAATAATCATTAATCAATCAATTTATTTATTTTTTTAAAAAAAAATCAATTTTTGATCATATGCAGTTTGCATTTTCGAAATTTAAAAGATCATTGTGCATACTGCATGTTATGATCAAGGTTTGTACCAAAATTTTTTTATAGTGACTGATGCTGTGTTCAATCCAAATTAGCTTGATTTTAATGACATATTGTGATCATTAACTTTCGTTTGCTATGTACACATTATAATATTAAAATTAGATTGAGATATGAAAACGTTACATTAGTAAGTCACATGTGTATATCATCAAAATGGTAATATTTATAGTGATAACTCATGACAGAAACTATAATTTCAACTTAACTTTAACCACATATTAAATAATTAGAATAACGAACAAGTTTAACACAAGAATTTTTTTAGTAATTATCGATAGAAGCACAATAATTTTAATACAAACTTATCCTTAAAATGTATTGTCTATGGGTAAGTTTGTGCCAGAATTTTTTAGAATAATTCATAATAGAATTATGATAATTTCAATACAAACTAATTACCTTTCATTATTATCGATATAAACCACAATAGCCTAATCCGTAATTACATGCTGCAAGTTACTGAAATAACTAAATAAGATGGGTGGTGCGAATGTGCCACCCATTGCACTAGTAGTTGTTAAAATAAAAGCAGGGAATTGCTAATCGCACCATAGATTTTTGCTATTCCACAATGGTACATGTAGATCACCTCGATTTTGTACTTAAATATTTTAACTTTTAAAAACTTTTATTAATATTATCTCTCTGAGTTTTTGATCAAATTTAGTAATTTTTTTTATTTGAATTCTATGGATTTATAGAATTAAAGTAAAAAAATTTTCATCAAATTTGGTCAAGAACTTGTGGAGATATCTTTGATGAAAGTTTCTGTAAACAATTTCAACGCAGCTTCTTTGTAATATATTTTTTTGCTTTTTCAAAATAACCCATTATTCAGTAATGATTTACAAGAAATTTTACTATGCTAACTAAAAAAATTTTATAACAAGACTTGTAGCACATATCATAGACTAATAGAATCTCAAATTTTATGAAAAAATATTAAAAAATCATGAAGATATTAACGTTTTTGTAAATTTTGACACATACGTTTTCGCAAGTTTTTCTCTAAATTTAAAATGATTCTGGAAGCACTTTCTCAAAATGAACCTCCAAAATATGAATTAGTAAGTTAATAGAATAGGTATTTGAGAGTTTAGTTAAAATTTCATCATCAATGAATTAATATTGACGAAGTTATAATGATTTTTCAATTTACTTCCAGTTCAGAATTTTCTAAAATTTTCAATTTTGATGAAAACAGAAAAATCACTATCACAGGCTAGATTTTTACAAGTTCAAATGAAACAAGTAACTGCGCACTAATATAATCAATAGAGAATATGCCAAAATTTTGCTTTCTAAATTTCAAGTTATTTGGTTAAATATTAATTCATAATAGCTTTTTTTCATTTGGTACAGCTTCTTTATAATATACTTTTTGAAAATAGAAGAATATTTCATCAAAGATATCTTTACAAGTTCTTGACCAAATTCGATGAAATTTTTTTATTTGAATTTTATGGATCCATAGAATTCAAATAAAAAAAATTTTATTGAATTTGATTAAGTGGTTGCAAAGATATCTTTGATCAAATTTTTAGAGAATTTCAAAACGCATATCACATGTTTAATTTGTTGACAAAACTTTGATCAAGAATATCTCTGCAACTACCTGAATAAATTTAATGAAAATTTTTTAGTTAATTATTATGGAACCGTAGAATAAGTAAAAAATCTTTATCAAATTTTATTAGGTGGTTGCAGAGATATCCTTGATCAAAGTTTTGTCAAAAATTTAAATATATCTGTCATGTGATAAACGGTTTGAAATTCTCTAAAACTTTGATCAAAGATATCTCTGCAACCACCTGATCAAATTTGATGAAAATTTTTTTATTTGAATTCTATGGATCCATATAATCCAAATAAAAAAATTTTCATCGAATTTGATCAGGTGGTTGCAGAGATATCTTTGATAAAATTTTAAAGAATTTCAAACTGTTTATCACATGACAGATATGTTTAAATTTTTGACAGAACTTTGATCAAGGATATCTCTGCAACCACCTAATAAAATTTGATGAAAAATTTTTCACTTATTCTACGGATCTATAATAATTAAATAAAAAATTTCATCAAATTTAATCAGGTGGTTGCAGAAATATCCTTGATCAAAGTTTTGTCAAAAATTTAAATATATCTGTCATGTGATACACATTTTGAAATTCTCTAAAACTTTGATCAAAGATATTTCTACAACTACTTTATTAAATTTGATAAAAATTTTTTAGTTAATTTTTATGGATCCGTAGAAAAGTAAAAAAATTTCATCAAATTTTATCTGGTGGTTGCAGAGATATCTTTGATCAAAGTTTTGTCAAAAATTTAAATGTATCTGTTATGTGATAAGTGTTTTGAAATTCTCTAAAACTTTGATCAAAGATATCTCTGCAACCACCTGATCAAATTCGATGAAAATTTTTTTTGAATTCTATGGATCCATAGAATTCAAATAAAAAAATTTTCTCAGGTGGTTGCAGAGATATCTTTGATCAAAGTTTTAGAGAATTTCAAAATGCTTATCACATGACAGACACGTTTAAATTTTTGACAAAACTTTGATCAAGGATATCTCTGCAACCATTAAATAAAATTTTATGAAGATTTTTTTACTTTTTCTACGGATCCATAATAATTAACTAAAAAATTTCATCAAATTTGATAAGGTAGTTGAAGAGATATCTTTAATCAAAGTTTTAGAGAATTTCAAAACGCGTATTACATGACAGATACGTTTAAATTTTTGACAAAACTTTGATCAAGGATATTTCTGCAACCACCTGATCAAATTTAATAAAAATTTTTTATTTAATTATTATGGATCTATTAAAAAATTTTTATCAAATTTTATTAGGTGATTGCAGAGATATCCTTGATCAAAGTTTTGTCAAAATTTGAACGTATCTGTCATGTAATACACATTTTGAAATTCTCTAAAACTTTGATCAAAGATATCTTTGCAACTACTTGATCAAATCCAATGAAAATTTTTTTATTTGAATTCTATGGATCCATAAAATTCAAATAAAAAATTTCATTGAATTTGATCAAGAACTTGTAGAGATATCTTTGATGAAATATTCTTTTTTTTCCAAAAAGTATATTATAAAGAAGCTGTATCAAATGAAAAAAGCTATTATAAAATGAATATTTAACCAAATAACTTAAACTTTTAGAAAGCAAAATTTTAGCATATTCTCCATTAATTATATTAGTGCACAGTAACCTGTTTCATTTGAACTTGTAAAAATCTAGCCTGTGATGGTGATTTTTCTGTTTTCATCAAAATTGAAAATTTTAAAAAATTCTGAATCTGAAAGCAAATTGAAAAATCATTATAACTTCGTTAATATTAATCTGTTTATGATAAAATTTTAACTAAAGACTCTTTAATACCTATTCTATCAACTTACTAATTCACATTTTGGAGGTTTCATTTTGAGAAAGTGCTTTCAGAATTATTTGAAGTTTAGAGAAAAACTTGCGAAAACGTATGTATCAAAATTTACAAAAACGTTAATATCTTCATGAGTTTTTAATATTTTTTTATGAAATTTGAGATTCTATTAGTCCATAATATGTGCTACAAGTCTTGTTATAAATTTTTTTTAGTTACATAGCATAGTAAAATTTCTTGTAAATCATCGCCGAACAGTGGGTTATTTTAAAAAAACAAAAAAACATATTACAAAGAAGCTGCATTAAAATTGTTTATAGGAACTTACATCAAAAATGTCTCCATGAGTTCTTGACGAAAATTGATAAAAATTTTTTTATTTTTTTTTACAAATCTATATAATTTAAATAAAAAAAATTTTATTAAATTTGATTAAGAACTCATAGAGATAATATTAATAAAAGTTTTTAAAAATTAAAATATTTAAGTAACAAAATTGAGGTAATCTTCTTCATGTACCATTGGGGTGTGCGACGCACTATGTAAAACAAAATTATGTATGGTATCATATAAAAAATCTATTATCAAAGATTTTTTTAAGTTTTTGTGCAACCATGATGATCACCTATTAATTTATTAATTACAATGCCGCTACAACTAATGCTACGCTAATACAGTTAAAAATAATTAATTAATATTAATGTAAATAATTAATTAATATTGATGTAAAAATGACATTTTAATTTAATAAATTATTGAAAATATTTGAGGCGACTTCAGGCCCAAATTGCTGTAAATTTAGTTCTTGAAGTGGTGTTTTTTGCCGATTCACTTGCATTTTTTTCAACCTTTCCAATAAATTTTCTTTATCAATTTGACTTGAAGACAAACGAAGCTTCGATTGTTTCATCGATAGTAACATATTTGGATGTGTTTTTAGGTCTAGTTTATTAAAAAGACCTTCCACTGTTGCTGATGTATAACAATAAAATATATTCGCGTTTTAATAAAATGATATAGTTTAGGAAAGTTATATATTGGTAATTCGGCATTCACACAGAATTCTTCAAATTCTTTAAGAAAACCATCATCTTGTAATAGCAATTCACATAAACCCAAACTATCCGTCTTTCCATTTTTTAAATCATCTTCCAATTCTTGTGCAAAGCGTAATTCCAAATCATTTGGTAGTTTAACCCAAGGTTTTTTCAAGACAATATGAAAAAAACTAGAAGCGAAGGACCTTGCATTGTCACTACCAAGGCGACAAACAACTAATGGTAAATGAAGCCAAGGTGATAACCATTTTTCAAAATAATCCAAGGCTTTAGTGATTCCTTTTTCCAAATTTTCAAAGAGTATTCCAAACTCTTCACTAGTCAATGCATCTAATGCTTCCAATAATTCATTAGCAAAGAACATTTCGAAGTTTTTAGCTACTTCTTGAAGAAATTCATACCACTCATGAACCTTGTCGGGCATTTCATGAGCCCGACGGCCCGGAAGTAGATTAATAAGTTGATTGTTTTCATAAATACGTGGAACTTTGTCTTGGCCAATTATAAATTGCATTAATGGTTCGTAGAAATGTTCAGCAAAAGTAATTAAACATTTTATATGTATATTTAATTTAGGATCAAGAAGCCAGGATCGAAACAAACACCAATCATTGAAATATTGTTTTGGAGTATTATGCTTCTCTATTTCATTGATAAACCAATTGGTGAACTCAATATGTGCTATACGTCGATCAACATATTGCTTTGCTGTTCGTAATTCATAACCCCAACGTGTACGAAGAGGTAACTGATATTGATTATAATGAAATCCCAATAATCCATCGTATAAATTTCTAATTATTTGTGAATTTATGTTAAGTGGTTTGTCCCTATCACTAGAATCGTAACCATCATGTAGTTTCCAAGCCAAATATAGCAAGTTGTACAAATGCGGTTTTCTTGAAAATCCAGTAGTATTAGCAAGTGTACCAAATGCTTCTTGCTCAAAGTGATTCATTATTATTTGAATAATGTGGAGCCCACATTCAATCCGCAATGAATTCCCATTTACTTTCTTGTTAAATAAAGCAACGGCACCTTTTTGTCACTTGACATATATGATGTATTATCCGTTGTCCATACTATACATTTCTTAATATCTAATCCATATTCTTGAATGTGATTTATTATAACATCAGATACCGTATTGGCATTACACTTAATAACATTTTGCAATTGTGCAACTATTACATTAGGCAGCTGATTTTTCTCATCCCAATATTGATAGCATAATATTAAATTTTTTAATTGTCCCCGGGTTGATTCATCAACCATTATTCCAAATGCCAGAGCATTCTTGACTTGATAGATTTGTTCATTGAATTGTAATTCTGAAATGTCTTTATGCCATGTGCGCAAAGTAGAGGATGATAGCCAATCTCTAGGTGGTTCTCCCACCAAAAATTCATAGAATAATCGCATACATTCAACAGTAGAACGTAGTGACATTTCACCAACTTGTAAAATATTTGTGGCGAGCCAAATAGTATTGGATGAGTAAAAATTTTTATTAGGATTAAAGATAGTTTTAACCTTTTCACGAAATTCTTCATTAGTAATTTGCTTAGAACGTCGAACTAAAGAACGAATTTCGGCTATGTGCTTTGATTTTTGATGTTTAATATGTTGAGCCTTCGCTCCTAGTGATTGTGTTCGTTTAATAAGCTTTTGATTTTTCTGAAAAAGTTCATTATTCGTTTTTTTTAACTTCAAATTTGAATTTTGTAGTGAGTAATAATCTGATTTAGGTTTGTATAGGCTTTGAGAAAGATAATCGTAAGTCTTTTTTTGTAAATAAGGTGAAATTATCTTTCCTTCATTTGGACCCTTCGGATATCGCATAGTAGAGATAAGTTGATTTGCTGAAGGTAATTCTTCTTCAGGTAATTGCCGAATAGTTGAGATTAGTTCAGTTCTTTGTGGTTCTTTGGATGACTCTTCAATCGATACCAATGCTTCTTCAATTGATGCAGATGCCTCTTCAATCGATACAAATGCTTCCTCAATTGATACAGATGCATCTTTGATTGATGCTGATACCCCATCGATTGATGTCAATACCCCTTCAAATGATACCAATACCCTATCGATTTTTGCCAATGTTTCTTCAATTGCCTTTTCTTTGAGCCTTTTTTGATGTTTTTTAAAACGTGCATTTTTTAAGTGAAATCGCTGTTTATTTGACCTATATATACCCATGTTTCTGGATTTAATTAGATGCACAGCTTTAACGGCACATAATTCCAATATGAAATTTTGAGAAAATTAATAGCAAGTTTTAAAGAACTGAACAATAGAACGAAATTTGCATTTTAATAAAGGAAAAATTTACCAATTCATTTAAAAATTCGCTCAGCAAACCAAATAAAGTATAAAATTAAAATCGTTTTGAGAAAAAAAAAATTTTCCCATAAATATTTTTTAAAAAAAGATTCTATTACTTTATAGTCGTAATAAGAAAGAGTCGATTTATATTGAAATTTCCGGCAGAAAAGAAAAATTGCAGTCGGTGCATCTAAAAAAGTGTGACCTAGCTTTATATATAAGTTTTATATATAAAAATACTTATCGATCATTACGTATATTAGTTTATAGTTTATCAATCGACAATCACTTAAAAATCTGTCATAATAGACTTCACTATGATACCATACATAATTTTGATTTACTGATTTACATAGTGCGCCGCACACCCCAATGTACCATGGTGCAAATAGCAAAAATCTATAATGTGAATAGCAATTCTCTAAAAGTAAATTAAATAGCATTTTAAATAATATAAAAAATAATTTAAAATCTAAATAAATACATACATTTATATTTAAAAAAATTTATTTTTTTTGTATGAAAAAAGAATTACATTGAACAGTAAAGCATTTGAATTTAAAGATGGGCTTATGTATAGATTTTTTGTCAATGGTTAATTTTTTATTTCAATATAAACTACTTAAAGATGGTTACTTATTACTCTTTTTATTACTGCCTGGCTTCCATTTTTGTTATTTTTTTAGTAATTACATTGCACCACAGTTACTGCATAGTAGTCGTTCACATTTTTCCTTAGATTTATAGACTTCTTTATATATGTAATAAGTTCAATAATAATAAGTCTAATTTATCATTATTGTCGTTGTTCCAGTATTCATTCAATCAAAAATTGAAACTGGTTGGGCTTATACAGTTCTAGTATTGGTAGCCATTATTTCTAATTGAGCTAACTTCGGAAGAAAGAATTAAGATAAATACAATTTTAATTAATTGCTTAATTTGATTGACAATCGTTGATAAATAAAAATTTTGCACTCATGTCATATATTATTATTTGGATGTACCTTGCTTATAGCATCAGAAATTATATGATTTTATTGAGAATGCGCTGCATACATCAATACAATTGATGCCCAGAAATAGCAACAATAATTGCTCCGGGTATCACCATCATTAGCTAAATTCAACAGTTGGTGGTTTTCAATACTGCATAATGCAGTCTAACCTTTGATATGAAGTTTTTGAAGATACTGAATTCTATTTAGATGGGCAGGTTTGGGTGTGAATCTCACTCTGTACTAGCATAATTTGTGTTATCATCAGCTATTTATATTAGATCTGTTAATAAAATCAACGTTATTACATTTGCATGCCCTATAAGAAAAATGGACCGTAGTCACAAGTTTTGGTAGCACAGATTAAACCTGTATTTGGTATGTAGGAAGCTTGGATTGGTACAGATTTTTGGCCCATGGTGGACCATATGCCCATACAAATTGAACTGTTAATGGCTTGGGTTTTGTAGCACTTTACTAGTTACGAGGTTTGGCCAGGTAATTAATATGACTTAACATGTGATAAAAACAAAAAAATACATACAAGTAGATTGCATAAATTTATATCAACAATCAATACAATATGAACAATCTAACTGTACATGTATCAAAATTTTGTAAGAAATTTTTTTGTTAAGACACCCAAAGCAGTTTCATTAGTAAAATTATGAGATATCACAATTTTCTAAAAAAAATTGATCTTTCGCTCTTTGTGAAACAAGCCAATGTGTACCATCTTTAGTACATATCATTCTGTAAAATGAAGATACTATTACATATGACGTATCATAATGTGCCACCTCCCTGTACCACTTTTTACCGTGATATTCTGTCAATATCTCTATATGTACTACTCCAACTGTGAATTCCAAATACCAACACGTACCACACCCAGACCACTTTTTTTATAGGGATGCAATTCATAGAGTTCCCAAATGGGCCTCTGAAATTATACTCCTATGATCTTCTGTGCACTTCAGTTTATTGTCTTTCAAATTTGGTCGAAACTAACATACCTATTCCGGCTAGTCACTTGGACTACCAATTTGCAGGTTGTGATCAAAGTATCCTTGCTTAGCTACTTTTTTGATCTGTTGACTTTTTGTTAACTTGAATGTTAAATAAAATTACAGTAAAATTACGTACATACTAGAGGTGCAGGCGAATCATCCCAATAATGTTCCAATAATAATATGGCTTAAGCCGTAATTAGCTTAAGCTTTGTTATAACTAGTTATGGCAATTATTGGAATGATTTGCTGCACCTCTAGTACATACGTATAATAATATGCAATGCCTTTTGTTAAATTTATTCAAACTGATTATGTAATACTCTCTATAAAATGCATATTATTGAGAATAGAGAAGTGCAATTATAAAGAAAATAATATGACTATTTATATATCAATCACTAGTAAGCTATATTATTGTATATACTGTATTTTGATTGGTTATTAAAAAAAAATTTTAAATTTTAAATTAGCAAAAATTGACCCAGCTGGGATATAAAAACAAGAAAATTTACTTTGCATCACCTAATAAAAAAAGTCCAAAATTTTAGTTTATATTTGATTGTTCTTATATATGTCTATTTCAGTTTATATTGAAAAGATTCAAAAAAACATGCTAAAAAAGAGCTTCTGAGTATTTTTTATTCAATTGTGAAAGTATTATGAAGATCTAGATGAGTAAAAAGAAATATTTAAATTAACATATAACTTTTATAAAAATAACAATTATTCAAATCAATATGTTTTTATATTAATTTTAAGCTATCTAATTAGCTAAAAATTAACTTCAAAAGGTTTAGACCACAGATAAGTATTTAGGTTTACCTATATATATGTCTGAGTTTTTATTCTTAGCATTAGATTTAAAACAATGAAATTTTTTTCAGTATTGTAAAAAGTTTCTATTAAATTTAATAAAAATGAAAGCAAGGACTCACCTTTAACATTTAAAAAAAAAAAAAAAAATTAACTTCAAATAGCCCTTATATATATTTATTTATGTTTGCAAACTTCTTTATAACTTTTTATAATAAATCTTTTTATAATAAATAACAAATTTTTTAAAAAAATTTATTATATAAAGTATGTATAAAATATTGTAAATTATTTTATAAAGAAGTTTTGAAAATTTTGCTATAAGAACTTTCAGTTAATTATAGTATATATAATTATTTATTCATTTGTTATACTATAAAAAAAAGTATTCTTGTATACAAAAATTCAAAAAACTATAATAACAAATAATTACAACTTGCTTATGCTATATTGAATATATCAAGAGAATGCTATATATATATATGTTTGTTAAAATTAATAATTTCATAATTCAAAACTCTATTATAACAGGATTCTACTATAACAAGAATGAGCTATCTTTTATTGGTTCAAATTTGATTGCTTTTTAATTTATATTGATTGATTATTATTTTATATCTATTGATAACACTTATTCAAATACAAATATTATTTAATATACAATTATATAATTGTATATTCATATGTTCATTATTTATCAATTGCATTTATATAAAAATATTATAATATATATATAGCTAGCTCCCTTTGAATATATCAAGTGCCTTATTTTATAATAAAAAAAAAACTTTTTAGTAAAATAAGCTTTGATTAGTAAAACATATACCAGTATATGTATAAACACTTGAAATTTAAATTAGCTAACTTTATAAGGATTATAATCATTGTTAACTATAATTATAAAGATGCTATGTGAACAGTTTGTAAGTATAAGGCATTGTGTGGTAATTATTGGTTTGATCAATTTAGTAATGATAATAACAATTTATAAATATAATACTATATATTGTTCAATAAGTAAGAGTATTTAATTGAGGGGTAACAATAAGTGATTTTGTAGGTATAATATATTATGTATTAAGTATTGTTTAAGGTCAAATTGTGATATTATAGTAAATAGTTATTTAAGAAAGATGTATAGAAGTTTGTTCTTTCTCTTTTGTCTTTGTTGCTAGCTCGTTGCAAGTCCAGCTTTAACTATTAACACCCACTTACCCTCTACTACATATAGTATTTAGTACATTGGAGTATTTGGGAGTATACATGAGGATGAAATTATTTCAGGTTTGAAAACCTGAAATTAAAATTTGAAAACAAAATTGTTTTTGACCTATTTTATTTGAAAGACGAAATTATTTGATAATTTTTTGATTAAACAAAATTATAAAGAACATATCTATATAAATTTTATTTGCTCTTCTTTATAAAAATTTTTAATTTTCTCTAATGAAGACGAAATAGACCTTTTTTAAAAATCAATTTTAGTAGCATTACTATTTGGAAGTTATGGGTATATTTGATAGTCTGGTAAACAATCCAGATATTGAACACTTTAATAGCCCAACTTTTTTAGTTCATATATCAAAGAAAAAGAGATAAAAATAGATCTGGTATAGCAATGCTAGGAACCAACTGTAGACCATGTAGTTGAGATCGCATATAGTGTTTTCCATTGCTGTTTTTTTATTGTGTACCAGATGATTAAGTAACAAATGCATAACTAATTTCATAATAGAATTATAAAAATTGAAATTTGAAAATCAAAAATACAGGAATGACTAGTTTACATACTTAGTAGAAATCATAAAAATTATATTGTAAATTACATAACTTTAAACTAGCAAATAATTCTAAAAAAAAATTTGTTTGCCCTAATTCTTGATGAAAATTATGACAATAAATATTTCAGTATTAGAGGCATATAGTGTTTAAATTCACTAAGCGAAGTGAGACCAAAACATAAAAATATAAAACTAGCTTAAAATTGCTAAGCAAAGCAAAGCTAAAACATAAAAAATACTATGAATAGTTGATTTGGGTATAACTCCCAATTTGATTTTTAAGGGTAAAGGGTATGATAATCATTTTCATATATAGAAATGTGTTAATTTTTTTTGTGTAATGCATGTGGAAAATCGTAGATCTAGAATTTTCTATGATAATTGATCTTTTTATCTTTTTTTTTTAACTTATTCTTTTTTAATATATTCTAGATACGTATTAATTGTCACTGGTGTCACCGGTTTTGGTATTGTCGTGTTATTGGAGCTTTGTTGCAAACTCATCACTTTTGGTGTCGTAGGTTTTGACGTCGCTGTTTAAATGTTCTTGTGAATGTGAATTTCCTCGTTTGTGCAGTTCCAGGTTGCTTCCGGTATTACTATAGATATGGATTTTGTTATTCGAGTGGTTTCGTGTCGTCGCTTTATAGGAGTTTCGTTGACACTAAATCTTGGATCAGAAAGAAGAAGATGTACTTTACACGAACGTATGTGGGCCGCTTTTAGATCAGAAAAATAGAAATGCTAGCAGGTACAGGAACAACACACTAGCGTCTTTGAATGTTTTTGATTAGTAAATTTCTTCTGTTGTTTTTTAATTCAATGATTAAGAAATGATTTTTTATACTTACAGGTTGTATTTAGGGTTAGAAAATTAAAAATTGGATTTGGTTTAAGAAAATAGGATCGGGCGGGTAGAAATGGATTTTAGCTATAAATAGGGTTTGACTAAAAATGCAATTATGTCATTAGAAATAGATACTTACCGGTAGTTAGAAGTTTAGGGCAAAGAATAGGATCGTATAGTTTGTATTTAAAAATAAAGTTACTAAAAATAAGATTGGGTTTTAGTTAAAAACAAATTATGCACTTTAAATAATATGAAAATACATAAGTAAATAAATAAAAGAATTGTATTTTATTTGTAATACTAAGAATTATTACGAAGCAAATTATTATTTATTATTATTTTATAATTTATTAAAAAAAACTGAAATTTACATTATAAACTTGTATCTAATGTTCTAACATTACTCTTAGTAATAATATATGTTCCACATCACAATCTCATACTATATCTTATGTAGTCTAATCTGAAAACTTAGATACCTCAAACTATACAACACAATTCTATAAAAAAAACTCCTTTCGACCTTGATATACGCAGTATATTATGAGTTTCCTACGCATCTAAGTTTTTATAGCCTAAAAAAAAAAATGAAAATTTAAATTAATTACTATAATATATGTAATTTTTTTGAAACTTTTATATAACGTATACAATAAAAATTTACATAATACCTTCACTTATATTACCTGTGCTAAATCGTCATTCTAAACGTTTTTACTTTCTTTTGTACTGTACAACAAGATTTCAGCAAGGTAACGACTTGAAACTTTTTATTTTCAGTAGAAAAGTCATTATAAAAGCTCGTTTTTTAGAATTTAGTGATAAGAGTAATGCTCTTATAAGTCTTTCATCTTAAAGCTGGTGTTTTAGTTTACTCCATAATAATGGTATAATAATTCTACACCATTGACAATTTACTAGCATGCACGAAAGTAAGTTCTTGTAGCAGAGGTTATTTAAGATTAAATGACTGCACTCAAGAGATACTAATGTTATCATATTGAGATAAAATTTAGAAGAATTTTAGCACGTACGTACATGTTGAGGATTCTGAGTCAAAATATTTTGTCTTTTTGTGCCTCTCATTTCATATACCTTTCTATTTAACGAACAATATGTATATACTGCCATAAGGGGTTTTCATACCACGGCAAAGTTTGGTTGGTTTTTTTTACGAATATGGGAATATGATTGGGTAGCTATTTATTCTAGAAGTCGATAGAATAAATTACTACCCAGAAAATTTCAAGGGAACTTTCAGGATAACCCAGAAATTTCAGGTTAATCCAGAAAAGTTTTACTGCATATACAAGTATATTTTTTTAAAATGAAACTGCTTCTAGAAATTTCCCTACTACAATTAGAGGTTTTAATTTACATGCCACGAAATTTTGGCAAGGGTTAGTCGTGACCTTAAAAATTTTTATCAGGGCGTATTTTTTAAAACATATGATTTTCACTTGTACCACAAAAATCATATGAAAAATGATCGACATACACTCTACCCTTAAATATCAGTTAATTTAATAAATTTAAGTTGACTATAAATCATCTCAACTATGTTATATTCCATTATGCCATCTACAAATCTAATTATAGTTGGTTAAATATAATCATGTACTAGTTTACTATTTAAATCACTTTATTGGACTTTTATATGCAGTTAGCTGCCTACGAAATCTATTATTATAATAGATTTTCTATAGGTAGCTAACTGTATATAAAAGTTTAATGGCACTCATATAAATGTGTTAATTTACTATGCGAGAATTTATTTGATTTTGGCAAGGAGTTTTGATTAGAGATAGCATTCTGCTTATGTTCATCCCTGTTCAGAACCTAAATTAGTTAAACACAACTTATCTTTACTCTAAACTCACTATTATCTCTAGATGAATTCAGACCAGAAGCACTTGCAGTATATGTAATAATGATAAATATGTATTATGTAAATATTTAATATGAATTTATGCATATATTCTAAACAGCTATTTAAACTAGCATGTTCAGGCAAACATAATTAATATTTATATATATAACTAGGTTTAAAGCAGAATTTGAAATACAGTTTTTGTGCTGCTTCAGAACAGTATTTGAGTTTAGAAGTATGAACTAACCAATTTAAACAAGATTACATTAGGACAAAATATTAAATTTTAATAATAATTATCAGAAAGTATGTCTAGGGTTCCAATATCCAATCTGGTTAACCGTCCAACCGATTAACTGAACCAAAAAGACGTCAACCGGATCGCAATTTTGACAAACCGGTTTAAATATGCCAACTGGATTAATATAACACAAACGGGTCACCCGTTGAAAACCGGGTAATCCAATTTCTTTTATTATGTCGACCTGCAACGATACTTCTTATTATGGCGCGCTTGTCAAATTTAACTAATTTTTTGTCTTCAAATTTAAGTTTTGGGAACAAAATTATTTTTACAAATGCGCCGTAATATATAGGTAATTGGGTATCTGGGTCACCCGATTAGCATTACCTGATTACAATCGGGTGACCTGTTTTTAATCGGATAATCAGTTTTAGTTTCGGATAACCGGTTCCAATCAATTTTCATCCGACGGGTTATGGTTGGAGATTTTCAATTCGGTTTGGATCCCTAAGTATGTTTATATCGAAAAAGTGTTTTAGCGTGTGATTGTATGGAAGGAATTTTACTATTAAAAGATATCTATAAATATAAAAATATGTGTAATAGTAATTATAAGTATTTGTAACTATATAGAAGGGTTTTTAATAACAAAAAAAATGGTAATCAAAAACTATGTGATTGTATAGAGTTAGTGATTATATGGAAAGTAACTATAGGAGTAACAACTATATTTAAAGTAACTTAAAAAAAATCAAACTAATTAACTGAAGTTTTCAAATCCTATAAATACAAACCAAAAAATCAACTTTCTAATATTAGTTTACAATAAATTAAAAAAGAACTTCTGACTAACTAAAGTTTTTAAATCCTATGTCATACAGAATAAATAATCAACTTCATATGGCTTAATATTAGTTTACAGTAAATTAAAAAAAATCTGACTGACTGAATGAAGTTCTCAAATTCTATGTAATATAAAATGAATAATCAACTTTACATGGCCTAATATTAGATTACAGTAAAATAAAAAAATAAATAAAATAAAATAAAAAAATAGTCTGTTCTAAGTTTTTAGATCTCATATAATACAATATAAAAAATCAACTTTATAGCCTAATATAAGATGTGAACATTACTGTATTCTATTAATTTATGGTACAGTAAATTAAAAAAAATCTGACTGACTAACAGATCCTATACAATATAAAAATAAAAAATCAACTTTGCATGCTCTAAAACAATTGCAAAAGCAAATTTTATTCTTGCTCTAGTAATTTATTATTTATACAAAACAGAATATAATATAATAAAAAATATCTCAATAATTACAGTTTTAAATAGGAGTTATCATAGAATACTGGTAGCTAAAAATTTTCTTACAATTTAATCACATCTTTGAATGCATCCAATAAAAACAACTCAAAATTAAAATGTGTAATAGGTAAAATTGGTAAGTTTAACTCTGTCATCTTATTAATTATATATAAAAATAAGTTTTTTTATAAAATGGTTACATTTTTTGAAGTTGTTCAAATAATAATATTTAAACATAAGCTTAGCCTGTTATTATTTTTTTTCTACTTTGGTAGTTCTACCAAGACTTTATTAGATTTTAGAGTTGAATAGTAAACTATTACATACTAATCTAATGCCAAGTTTGATATTACCGGTATTAAAATATGATATCCAAGTGTGATCTACTGCATCAGTATACAAACTATACCAAACAATGCAGTCAAACTGCCACCCTACAATAAGAGCATTCCCTCTAGAAAATCTCATACTAAAGAAAATAAACTTCAATAATGATAGAGAAAACGGAAATGAAAAGTAATAAAAGGAAAAAGGGAGTAATAACTGACATACAAAATAAACCAAGAAGCCCTCAAGAAAAAAAAGGAAAAATAAAAAAACTCTAAAAAAGAGTGATCTGTGAAACTATCATAACCTATACTAGGCTTAAAAAAATTATATAACAAATGCAATACAGTAATTGTATATCTCTACTATAAAGCCTTATCATTAAAATGTTCTTTCTGACTTATATCCAATATCAGATATCTTCTTGACCATAGATGTAGATTACTATCACCTTGAGTAGCACTATATTGTTACCAAAACAAACACATAGTTGCATTCTACTGAGTCTATCTGAATTTGAAAAGGGTAAACAATGCTGATCTTTTGCTGGAAATAAACTAAATTATCCACTTTTTCAAAAAAATTTTGAAAGAAAGGTGAGGAAGTGGAAATAAAATAGAAATCACTTGCATCAAGCTGAAAGAAAGGCATGCTAAATATACAAAGAAGTCCTTCAAGCGTAGGTGACCTTTATAAAAACTACTCTTTTGTGTTATCCTACTATATATTATGTATAGGTAATGCTCCAACAAAAGTCTTTTGTTTTTTTCAAGTATAGAAAATTTGGTACAAGTGATCATTAGAAAAAGTTTTTTTTAAATGTTTGAGCCTGTTATCACTATTAATACAATGAAATATATGAAAAAATAAGGTTTTTTGCAACTTGATCATGTTTTTTGAATGTGGCCAAATAAAAACAACCCAAAATTATATCTTGTAGATAGATAAAATTGGTAAGTTTAATTCTATTATCATTATTAACCAGTTGTAAAAATAAGCTTTCTCACACAATAATCACATTTTCTGAAGTTAACTAAATGATAATATTTAAATGTAAGCTTAGTTGTCATCACTATTAACACAATGAAATATATAAAAAATAAGTTTTTTTACACATTATGGCCGAATTTGTTTCAGTGTATAGATTATATCAAAATGACTTAAGTGCATATATCATGAGCTATTCAATCAAATTATAAATAAAAGACCAATCAGTATGCAGAGCAGATCATTTAATTTCTTTATTTGTAGTTTCTAATTATTATTTATAATATCAAGTAAAAATAAAAAATAAAATAAAAAAAAGTAAAAAAAAATGAAAAAAAATTTATTAAAAAAATAATAAAGTTTACAAATATTAAAAAGTATTAAGTAATATACAGAGACCTAATAAAAAATATACTGAAAGCTCAATTAAAAAATACCCAAAAAAAGTCTCACTGGAAAGGAACCATAGTGATTCTGATGACAAGGTTATATGAAACCAACCAAAAAAGTAATAATACCAAAAATAATGAAAATGCAAAAAATTATAAGGTCTATGAAAAGTATGCTAAAAATGATAAAAAACATGCTGAAATGGTAACAAAAAAAACAATCTAAAAAAGTTAAGAAAACAACAACTTACTAGAAAGCATTGATATCTACAATAAACCTATAATCACTTTGGCAATGAAATAACAAAGTTACAACAAAAATGTGGTACCAAAAGTGATAATACCAAAATTTACAATACTAAAATCCAAACAACGATAAAGCATTAAAACAAAAAAATTATGAGATCATTATATATATGTTGTTACAGTAGAGAGGCCTTCTTTAACTCTTTACTATAACAACGACACAGCTACAGGGATCCTTTATTGGTTTATAGCGGTGTCCAAGAGGTAGGTATAATTCCTTAGTCTGTAAGAAATTATACTCTTCTCTAAGGCAGTTCGGTATAAATCAACAAGAGATAATAGACAGTTTATTAATTTAACAAGAGGGCTTCCAAGGTGTTTGTTCCTTAGTAATCCCAAGAGTTTATTAATAATAAGAGAGAAGGATAATAATATAAAGGTAAAGATAAAATACAATGTCTGGATCTATTTTAGTTTACCTTGACTAAGGGAAATTCTGTGCCTTTAAATACATTTTAGAATAAGCACTATAAGTGTTGATAAACATTATAATCTATAAGAGCAATATAAGCGGTATAAGCGTTACAAGTGATATAAGCGTTATAAATGGTATAAGCATTATAATTGTTATAAGGAATATAAGCGTTATAAGCGGTATAATCGTTATAAGCGATATAATCGTTATAAGTGGTATAATTGTTATAAGCGATATAATCGTTATAAGCAGTATAATCGTTATAAGCGGTATAAGTAATATAAGCGTTATAAGCGAGATAAGCGGTATAAGCGGTATAAACTATTCTAAATATTCAACTTCTTATGATAATAAAATACAAAATAAAATAATAATAAAATACAATAAAATAATGATTATTCATTCTATAACATTTTCATCCTTTTAAGAAAATTTACTCCGTAAATTCCTTCCTTAATCCTTCTAGTAAGCAGTATAATTTTTAAAGACTATCTAATTATAAGTTTGTATCTGTATCTGGTTCTTCATTAAATTCTAGTTTCTTTGATAAAATTTTCTGTTGATCTGTTCTAATGTTATCGCGACTTTGTGTAGCTCCAAAATAAGTGATACGAGTAATCAGATTATGTATAGACTTTTTGCGGTTCTGGTCCTTTGTTTCGGTCACAACTTATAGTATGTGTTCTATCAGTCATAATCACTACGTTACACTAGAAGATCATGTGTACTGTTAAATTTTAAATTTTTCTGATTAACACATGCTAATTCAATATTTTTTTTTCACTAGAGCAAAGATCTTAGGACCGTCGTCATTTTTGGAGTCCTCGTTTAGTTTTGGAGTCGAAGTTCTTGAAGATCGTAGACTTGTCGTCGTATTTGGTGTCAGTTTCTTTAGTGGTCCTTGTCTTTGAAATCGTTATTTTCGACGTCAACGCTTTCTTTCGCACAGCCGTTTGGACATTCTTGTGGACTTGAACTTCGTTGTTGGCTTGTGGAGGTAAGAGTTGTTTCTAGTATTCGTACTTTGGGTTTTATATGATTACTTTTAATTAAATAGCTTCGCTCTTTAAGTTTCGTCATCGTCGTCGGTATCCTTGTAGGCGTAGATTTCAATGTTCGTAGAGTTCTTTTGGTGGGCCTTATAAGGTGGTCGTCCCATTTTTGCCTTTGCATCGTGGGTCCTGGTGCTGGGAGTAAACCTTGGTAAGTTCTTTCAACGTCATCCCTAGTAGGTTCCTTCTGGTAGATTTCTTCGTGATGATTGCATTAGGTCTAGGGTCTGGTTGGTAGGGTCTTGCCTTGTATATTTTTTGACATAGGGCTGGGTTTGTTTCAAAAAGATCTTGTGCATCCATTTATTACGTTGGTCCCAGCCTTGTTGTTTTTTTCTAACTTGTCCGGGTTCTTTATTAAATCTTGTCCAGTTCGGTGTCTGCTAAATATATTAATTTTTTTTTTAAGTAACTTGGAACGCATTTATTAATTTATTTTGGTATAGGGTTTTGTTTGAACTTGTCTGTTTATAGGGCCTTGGGCTTGAGTCCTTCCGTCGTTAGCATTTCAGCAGGGTAGATCTCGGCATTCGTGCAACTTTCTTGATGGGTCTTTCTTGGGTCTTTGATGTGGGTGAGGTATGGTTTTTCTCTTTGACCCTTTGTTAATATAGCCTGGTCATCCAATTTTTATGTCTTGGCTTTGTTGGTCTGGAGCTTGAAGCAAGCTTGGTAGGTTTTTGTCTTCACTCGTAGCATGGTTTTGAGGATATCTTTTCAGAAACGGTCTTGTCTTGGTTCACTCGACTGGTTCTTATTTGGTTGGGCTGGTCTTTCTTTGTTAAGTCTGGGCTTAGTCTGAGTAGCGGAATTAGGTGACATTGGAAAATGTCTTGTTGTTTTGGGTCTTGGGGTTCGAATATCGTTACCATATTAACGAGTGGATTAGGTTTGCCGTAGGTAAGATTTCCATCAGTTTATATCATTGCTGGATACTGCGCTAGGTACTAGGTTCTTGTCAATGGTTAGTTGTTAGCTTTAGGTTGAGGGGTGGGAATCGAGTTAGAAGGGAAAATAATTTAGATAGATTTATAGTTATACAGAATAGGTAGGGAAAGGTGTCTAAGAATCGGTTTAATAGTTTGTAAGTAAAATCAGGTCGGGGTAAAATGGGTAAGATGTATTAAATTAAGATTGATGTAAATAAAAGTATATTAAATAAATGCGCATAAATACAGGAACTGTTTTGCTATAGCATATATATATGTTTTTTTATGTTCACTAAGAATCGGGAAATAGATAAAATTTGTTGCATCACTTTGCGATAGTATATACGTCATGGGATGCTGTTAACTTTCTAATTTGGGAGTTTCGGCATTTAGAACTTTGGTTTTATCGAAATAAAGTATAAATCTAGTTGAGTGTCCTGAAAATATAAAAGTGTATTAATTCGTTCAAGCATTCCTTGCCTCAATTTAGTTAAAATTGGTTTCCTTTCAATAAATGATATTTTAAGCCTTTGCCTCAATTCCGTTGGAATTGGTTTCCTTCCAATAGATATAAAAAAAATAATATTTTAAGCCTTTGCCTCAACTCAATAAGAGTTGGATTCAAAAATAATATTGTTTACAAGAATTTTGTATCTAAAAATAACTACTGTATTTTTTTAAAAGATAAATAAAATGTCCATTATTATTCCATTTTAGAATAATTTCAAAACCGGTTATCCAAAAAGAAAAGTCCATAATAATTTTTAAGAGAGTAAGAAAAGTATTAATTTGTTTAAACAAGAAGTTTAGTTATTAGGCTGCAAAGTTGAACTATAAGTGTCCATGTTTCAAGTGAAAAATAATAGTTGTTTTCCATTAAAAGACTAGAAATTGACTTCACTATTCCATTCCATTGTTGATAAAGTTGTTGTTTTTCTTGTTGTTGCTTTTGTTTTGAGAATCTTTTATGTTGCCTCTTTTTCCAAAAATAATATCCTTTGGATATTCTGTTTCTAAAGAAGAATACCATTATGGAGGTAATGTCCAACTGTTTTTAAATGTACCAATTATTTTTAATATTTCTGCCAGAAAGCACCAAATGTTACAGTAGGGAGGCTTTCTTTAACTCCTTACTATAACAATGACACGGCTACAGGGATCCTTTATCGGTTTATAGCAGTGTCCAAGAGGTAGGTATAATTCCTTAGTCTGTAAGAAATTATACTCTTCTCTAAGGCGGTTCAGTATAAATCAACAAGAGATAATAGACAGTTTATTAATTTAACAAGAGGGCTTCCAAGGTGTTTGTTCCTTAGTAATCCCAAGAGTTTATTAATAATAAGAGAGGAGGATAATAATATAAAGGTAAAGATAAAATACAATGTCTGGATCTATTCTAGTCTACTTTGACTAAGAGAAATTCTGTGCCTTTAAATACATTTTAGAATAAGTGCTATAAGTGTTGATAAGTATTATAATCTATAAGAGCAATATAAGCGGTATAAGTGTTACAAGTGATATAAGCGTTATAAATGGTATAAGCGTTATAATTGTTATCTCTTGCTTTGTTATGCAGGCATATTTGCCTGTGAAAATTTTAAAATTTAAATTTTTTAAATAAAACCTTAAATATTAATTTTAGCTATATACTTTCTAAGTAAAAATTATAATATTAGTTCTGTTTTATCAACTTTATTATAAAATTTTTTTAAAATTATTAAAAAACTTTGGTGTAATAAAAGTTTAAATTTTATGTTTTGGAACTTTTACTATAGAATTTTTTCTTTAGATTTTTTCAAATTTTATATGTTCCCGTCTATAAAAAAATTTTCACTTCTAATATAAGTCTTAATTTTTACAAGTAAATCATATAAAGTCAAATAATGAAAGTTGTCATCCTTTATATAAACTACAATATTGCATTAGAAACTATATTTTTAAAACCAATATTTAAAGAATTCGCCAAGATATTGTAAAATATTTTTTTAGTTAAAAAATTTCTTTAAAATTTAATATTTTCAGCTTATAAGCAATATAAACTTTTTGTCTTATAATATAAATTTAAATAATTCAAAAATATAACCCTTGTTATTAAATATTATAATACCAAATTTTATTTAAATACAAACTTAAGCGTGCATTTAGAGAGGGTGTGCACTTAGAGAGGGTGCACTTAGGGAGGGTTCTCTGTATAATCATTATAAGCGATAAAATCGTTATAAGTGGTATAATCATTATAAGTGATATAATCATTATAAGCGGTATAATCATTATAAGCGGTATAAGTGATATAAGCGTTATAAGTGAGATAAGTAGTATAAGCGGTATAAACTATTCTAAATATTCAACTTCTTATGATAATAAAATACAAAATAAAATAATAATAAAATACAATAAAATAATGACTATTCATTCTATAACAATATAAACTAGAGGGTCTATGAATTAATTATAGACACCCAGTTTAGATTAAGTTTTCCTTTGTGAATATCTTTGATCTAGTAGTAATTATAGTTATATAATTCTGGTACTATTTGATTTGTCTAAATAAGACGAATCAAATGGTACTAGAATTATGTGATTATGATTACTAGATCACAAGATATTTTAGTGTAGTTATATAAATATACTATATGAATTTGACTGCCCATATATATGAATTTGATTGAATATATAAATTTAACTGTCCAATGCACAAACTATATTAACAAACCCTTATTATGCTTACAGATATATCTTGTAATGCTCCAGCTTTTTACTTATTATTATTTGTTATCTTTATACTTCAATTCTGGGTCTATTTGCATTAATAGTCATTAATGCTATCATTATTTAATACATAAATTGATCATTAATAATAGTAATAAAAAGTGTTAGCTAATATGCTACCAGAATATTCAATTCTGATTTACCAATTTATTATTTAATTCTAAGTATATATGCTTAATATTTCTGATTAGTGTATTAAAAAATGTAATCGTTTTATAAAAGCATTGCATTTAAAATAGCAATCCTTAAAGTAGCATAAAAATCTAATTTTAGAGATTTAATTTTAGCCAGGAGCTACTTTAATAGCTGCTTTAAATAAATTACTACTTTAGATACAACAATAATACAAATATAATTATATAAATGTGAGGCATGGTTCTATCAAATAGCTGCTCAATACATAGCTTTTGTTTCAAATCATATGTTATTCAAATAAACATGTGGTTATGATCAAATGATCAATTAATCATTTGACTAATAGAACATAATATAAAGTAATTAGGTAATTAGTAATATGATCATTGATAAAAGTATAGTTAGAGTAATTAAGCTTAGTCAGTATGTATAAGGTAACTCATTACTTGATTAATTATGAATTGGAACATAGCATATTTAGTAAGTAATGAACCTGAATTTTGTTCTAGTTATATTGATCCCTCCCTGTTATAAATAAGAGAAGATATTGGAATCTGTTAATATTGTATAAAGAAATGTTAATTGTGGCTTGTTGAATGACAGTCACAAATAATATTATAATATAGAAAAAAATGAATAAAAAATAAAAAAGAGCATGCTGCACAATTCTATAAACAACTGAGTATTTGCTCAATAGCAGAAGGGCAATACAGATAACTCCTAATAATATCAACTTCATTAATATCAGCCTAAGCTATCATCAGTGAATTATATATATGTAATCTTACATAAGATATTACGACCCATAATATTATGAAAATTTTATAATCAATGTAGTATATGATATAATATATTACATTATGCTACAGTTATATTACAGTGTATATTTTGAAATATTTCAAAATATATTGTGAAATAAATCAAATAAAAAATGCAAATTACCCTTTACAGGAGTCGCAGGAGGCATATATTGTGATTTTTTTTGTATTGTTTTGCAATATTTTGTGTAATGAACATTATACATATTCACATAATCATACTTTTTAACAATTTTTCACATTATTTCACAAAGTTTCGCAATCTATTATAAAATTTTATACTTTTTTATTTATTATTATTATATATTATATTTTTACATTATTAAATAACACTTTTAATTAAGGATCAATCTACTAATACGAGTGACAAAGATATTAAATGATCAAATATCTTTTTCTTTTAAAACATAATAGCACTATTGTAATATTTGTGAAAATAATAATATTAGGGAGCGATTTGTTCTATTATTCTGATGTACATTTTGTTTATATTAAATAATAGTGCATCTTTAAATCTAATTGTCACCACATAGCTAATCATACTGGTTCTGTACTGCACCATGCGCTGTGCAGCTACCTTATATAGTAAAATAAAAAAATTTAAGTGCATACTCACTTTGTATTTACAATAGGCATTCTAAAAATCTAAAAAAACTGTATTTGATTAATATAAATTTGTGGTTTATTAATTCATGATAGATTTACTATTTAGATGATCTTGTATATGGCACTTTATGGTCTTAGGATTATATAAAGCTAACTAGAATAAACCTAAGATCATTTTGTAGTAAGATGAAAATAAGATTAAAGAATATTTTTTTATAATAGTCTTGAAAATGCAAAAGTAGTAGTATTACTAATCTAAAGGAGAGTTTCTACATATTAATGACCTCTACTAATAATAATATTCTTCTTATAATTAGGTAGATTGTATTTTTGTTCTAGAGTAATATTTATAATAGAATAAGTATAATTGTAAAACCTACTAATAATATACTTTCAATAAGTTAGCTAAACTTTTGTTTTAGTAAGCCCCTTCCTTATTGTGACTGAAGTAATTTTTTTTGACAACTCTTTGGTAATTGCTGTATCAATTTTAAAGAATCTACTATACTTCTTAGAACAATTTTTGACAATGTATTTTGGCTCTATAATATTATCATTTTTTTCTCTGTTAATAGCTTAAATCTTATAAGTTATAAATAAGGTAGTGCTAAAATTTCCTAGTAGTTAAATTGTACTAACATACCTGTTTTGTTTAAATATCCAATTATCACATCTAACTTTTTTTAAAATTGCATCACTCAGAACTGGTCAACTTATGCTATCTTAACTTAGTTCAAATCTCTAGCTATTTGTCTAAATTCTAAAGCATAGTATGAAGCTAATCTAGAACTCTAGACAAGCTTTTGTATTTTAATAATGCTGTTCTAGACTTGTCAGTATTACTAAAGATTTCATTAAACTTTTTTGTAGGGATTGGAACCGCCTAAAATTTTTCTTAATCGTTTAATCGTTTAACTATTTAACCATTTAATTTGGCCGGCATTAAAATAATTTCAGCCCATGACCAATATAATTCTGCTCAGAACTAATAGAGCAATTTTTAAATGGTTAAACGGTTCCAATCCCTACTTTTTTGCTAGTACTTAAAAATTCTCTAGTAGTTCTAATTGTTTTTTTAGTAAAAAAAAAATCAGGCTATAGTTGGGTCTAACAATAAACTACCAAGAAGGCCCACTTGAGTTTAATTATTAGAGTAATGATTTAGTTGTATTCAAATAACAAGGAAATTTGATTTACAAACCTGCAGAATTTGCTTTTTGTGCTATTAAATTATCAGAAAGACTAAATTTAAGCTTTTTATATTGAATATTAATACTCTTCTAAACTTGTAATTGTTTAAAAGTATTTTTGAGTTTTGTATTTTTTTAATAAAAGATTTGATAGTCTAACTAGAGTTGATTCAAGGCTGTTACTATAAGGTTGATATTAGACTAATCCCTTATATTATACTTATTATTGTAAAAAAAACAGAAAGTTTAATAGATAAAGGTAACTCCAACTAACAACAAGAAGATAGACAATTACTATCACAGATCATGATTTAAAATGAAAACTACATTCTATACTTAATCTGCTAGCCTTCTAAAACCTATTAATACTTTTTTATTACAATTTTTTTTAAACTAACCCTAATCCTAAACTCCTAACTCTAAAAAATGCATCTCAAAAAAATTTAGTTTTCGAGATTTTATACTATCATTTTATTTTAATCTGGATTTCATTATGATCTGTCACAATTACTGAAACAAGAATAAATGTAAAAAAAAATTTATTTTTTATTTTTTTTTATTAAACCCTAGTTCTATTGCTAGGGGCGTGAGTGGCGCTCTTTATTCAAATTTCAAAGGTCTTATGTTACATTACATTAGGGGTTTCTATCCTAATTAACCTATACCTTCCTCCTATCGTCTGATTATCTCAGTGTAATCTAGCAAGCCCACCACACCCTGGTGCCCGTACCTCGCAGATCTTAGGTAGCTTTAAGGTCGTCAATGTCCGCCGGTGCGCTATATAGGTCAGCTGTTTTTCATATGCCCCGAGAACACTTTCCATATTCAGTCGGTGCGGTATCGTTAGGTACACCTTATCTGTTTCTCGATTTTCCTTTTATAGTAGATATCTCTTATGTTTACGACATTTCTTGTTGGATTTTCTTTCCTTTTCTGGATACTGTATGACCTTCGTGGCTATATCATGCAGCTCTTATCGCTGTAGTACCATATCCGTAAACGGAGAAGAAATGTGAATCCTCGATGTAGATCCTGGCCATTCGTGGTCCCAACACAGTTATTGTCATTCACTAGACTCAAACTGGCGACCTTGCTAATGTGACCCCAGAGCGCTAACCACTGCGCTATCCGACCCAGAGAAAAATTTTATTTTTATTATTTCTGTATTCTATTATAAACAAGGACCCTATTTTAAAATTTTAAACTCAAATATTTTGACAACTATCTAATTAAACTTAATACAAATTTTTTATTTAATTTTATAAATTTATAAAAGAATTTTACTAACTATAACCGATGGTGATGATCACCGGTGTCATGTAACATAAAATTACATATGTACATATGTATGTACGCAAAAATTTTAATTTAACATTAACCGTTATTGTATTGATTTTATGTACATATATATTACTTCATTTTTAGACGATTGTAACTACCAAAAATTGTTCTCGAAGAATTGGCTTTATTGGCTTTAACTATTCTATCAGTTACGGCAACTATATATACACTTATATAAATCACTTAATTATGAGTAGAACAGCTTGTGTTGCATCGCTTACGCTCAGCAACACCTACAGAGTTCACTTCGTTCACCCTTTAGTCGCTCACTATGGCTGTCGCCTCCGCTCTTCTCCTATTTCCTAAGCCAATCCTAATCCTAACTGTAACTCTAAAGCTAATTTTTTATCTCAACTATATCAAAAATCAAAGAACACAAAAACCTAACATATGGTATGATGAACAAGTCAAATACAACGCGAAAAAATACTGAAACCAACAACAAACATATCCAGTAACACGTCAAAAAGTGTAATGATAGCGACCTATCCTGAACCTGAAAGAATTAATGCTACACAAACATGCAACTAAAAGCAAAAAAAAAAAGAACAAATGCTTAGCCTTAGCTGCACCAGCGACAAACTAAACAATACCCAAAATGAAAATACCCAGTAGCGCATTATCCATAATGCTAAAGACGAAAAAACAGGTAACATGCCAAAAGAATATGGACAATACCAACGACAGAAGAAAGTGAACGACGCCAAACTAACTGACGAAAGAAGAATAATTAGCGAAAAAAAGAAACACCTATCAAAGCCAAATCAAAAAACATAAAACTAAACTACTACTATCGAAAGAAAAAACTGCGGCACAGGAATCCAAATTAGACAGCACCAATGACGAAAAGGAAAGCACCAAACTGAAAGACACCAACAACGAAAGAACTGACAGCACCAACGATGAGAAAAGTACACCAATAAAATGGGCGATAATCTGAAACTAAAAAAATAACCTGACTAAATATTAGTACTGTACTAAAATAATAAAGAAATAAAAAAAATTGAATAACTTATCTTTATACCCACTCTGTGTAACTGGTGATCATCACTGCCGGTTATTTAAAGTAAATATCTTTATAAAATTTGTTAAAATTTTTTACATTTGATTAAATAGTTGTCAAGATATTTGAATTTAAAATTTCCAAAAAGAGTGAGCTTATTTATAATAGAATAAAGTATTTATTAATGCACTATTCTAAGGCATGAATATAGTAAGACTAGGGATGGTTAGATTGGTTTAGGTTTGGTTTTGGTTTGAAATCTGTAGGTTCTATTTCAAAAATCTAAGAACCTGGTTTTTAAAAAGTTCCAAAACCTGATTCCAAAGCCTGGTTCTGAACCTGGTTTCTGAATTTGGTCCAAATCTAAAACTTAAAATCTATTATAAATCCAAAAAACTAAAAATCTAAGAACTTAAGAACCTATTATAAACCTAAAAACCTATTATAAACCTAAGAATCTAGCTACTAGGTTCCAAAATTGGAACCTGGTTTTTAAAAACTAGATTCTAAAACTAGAAGGTTCCGAATATAGAAACTTTACTATCTCTAAATAAAACTATATTATTTATGCACTTATTCATAATTTTAATATAATATTATCTTAGTGTGGAACCCTTGGGCGGACCACTTAAATTAGACACCAAAGTGTACGTGTGGCTAGATGTATTCTTATCTATGTAACAAATGCCGGTATTCCCCTAAAGGATACCGACGACCCTAATATCTTGAATAAAATTCCTAAGTCCCAAGACGGGCACTTTAATAAAAAAAAATATATATATATATAATATTATCTTTGATAATTCAATAAATTCATAATTTGAATCACAGGTTTGATCACAATATCAAATCACAGCTGTTATGGGCTTGGTATAATGAATCATGAGCTTGGTCACAATGCCAAGTTATGGGTTTCAAAATTGGGTTTGTTAGGGTGGTGACAGATATTATATAATATTTTAGGGGAGGGGCAGTGTTAAAGATTTGATGTTCCCAGTGTTCCCAGAAACATTTAAAAAAATTTAAAAATACTAAATTTAGAATTTATGTTCCCTATTAGAAACAAAGTGGGAACATAAAAGTTATAATTTGTGTTCCCTATAGAGATAGTTTTTTTGCATAAGAGAGAGAGAGAGAGAGAGAAAGAAAGAGAAAGAGAGAGAGAGAGAGAGAGAGAGAGAGAAAGAGAGAGAGAGAAAGAGAGAGAGAGAGAGAGAGAGAAAGAGAGAGAGATAGAAAGAGAAATTTAGTTATAGGAACATTAAAAATTTTTTGAGAACATAAATTTAATATTTTATGTTCCCAAAGAACAAAAAAAAAATTTCAAATCTTTTTCACTGGTAGGAACTAAACGTGAGTATGGTTTGAATCAGATTAACCTAAATTCTGGTCAAATTAAAACTTAATTTAATTTTGGCCAGAATTTAGATAGTTTGGCCCAAAAATATATCTACTTTTTACCTCCCACCTATTTTAGAATTATCCAGAGTCCTGCTGCAATCTTAGTATAATGCCAAAAATTTAGCATTATGTTGAAAAATTTGTGACATGCTGAAAAATTAGTATTATGTGACTAACTATACCATCTAGCCACTAATTATTCAATTTAGCATATTATTAATATCATGAAAATAATATTAAATTTGGTACTATTACCAAAAAATTTTGGAATTACAGAAAATATATGATATACAAAATGTTTACAAGATAAGAAATTATTTACAATTTTAAAAATTAAATTTTTAATTTGTTACATACTAATTTTGGTACTAATTTTTTCAAAATTATATAACATCCTAAAGCTATTTTTGCAACAGATTCCCCAAATATTGAAATATTATTAGAATTATGCTTACAAACAGTAGTTACATTGTCTTAACAAATGCCAATTTTGTTAATAAGTTAGCTTTAAGCTTACTATACAGTTCTGTAGAAATTTAATTACTATAGTATATAATACAAAATAAACTAATGATTTACTACTTAGTGACATAGTAGTACAATCTCTCATCTGTATTTCCTGTGCATGTGGCTGTGCCATTATTCTGTCCAGGAGTTTTCTCGACATACTGATAGAGAATTATACCCCAAAGTATCGATGACCGATGTCTTGACTTATCCACTCGTCAAATATAACACACCTCATTCGATATGGTTGTTGGTTTGATTTGTTTGGATTTAGGTTGTCCTGGAAGACACCGGTTTTGGCCTTTCAGCCTATACATATGTACTACTGTACCAACTATAAAGTTCTTATCTGTATATCAAAGACATGCATACGTATGTACGTACTGTACAGTGCGTACGGTTATAACTCCGAAATACTGTTTTAAGAAAATTACCAGTGTTACATAAATTGGTTGCGTAATAAATACGTAAAAAATTAAAATTTTACAGTTGTCATAATTGAAAAAAGTTGTGTCACATATATCCTCTTTGATGAGTTACTAAATGAGTTAGTTGGTGGTTTTTTTTCATTTTTTTGTTTACTCCGTAACTATTTAAAATTAATCATTAAAAAATTGCTTCTGTAACGAATTGTTATTCAAAAGACCATATTTGTCATTGATCAATGATATGAGTGATCATTTCCAGTTTTGTTTCTGCAGGTAATCGCAACTAGCTTAATTTAGAAAATTTTATAGCACTCTAAAAATGTAGTGTAGTATCTATAAAAATAGATTTAAAGATATGAACACTCTATCATGTGCATTATCCGCATGCAAAGATACGAACATCTAATGATTTTAGAACAGCTGACTTGCGGCAATCAACTAATTTATCATACAAATTATGCATAATCTTTTATCAATTAGATAAAATTACATCTAATATTAATTTAACAACAAATATGAGTAATTTAAGAAAATTCTAATATGAAAAGATACAAAAGCTAATATCAATAATGATAAGGGGTTACGGGGTTAGAAATTAAACTGTCATATTCCGTGATCTATTAAACAAATTTTTTTTAATTAATTCTTTATACTGTTACATGCGACAATTAAAAATCACCTATTATATAATCTTTGTAGTCGCATCAATAAAGAAAGCTCAGAATTGGTTATTTAAATAATATTATCAGAATTAATACCAAGAAGATGTAATGTTAACCATTTTTTTTTCAAAGTAATATGGTAAAATGTGTAATTATTTACTATCGCACAAATTTCAACTTCCATAATACATTGTTAACATGGATTATAAGTTGTCACGTCAAAACACAGACATAAACGTGTCAATTTATTCTACTAACCATTAAATTTATCACATAGTAGTTTGAATGTTGACTTACATTTATTAAAAATTGGTCGGCATTAATTCTTTAAGAATATTTTTCCATTTTATGTATCATCCGATCCAATCGGTCCAATTGGCGCAATGACTGCAATAACAAAATTTGAAGAGGTCAGGCAGGCTTTTTAAATGATAAACTGTTTCACATATTGTTCAACTATGACCTTCTGATTATGATGAACAAAAGTAATTTTCTCATGATTTACTTGGCGTAAAAAATATATATATATATAAAATGGTTGAAAAAAAACTTTCTCACGGATTGATCAGTTCGATATGATAACATCGCATTCCTTCTATATTGTATAAACATCCAAGCCTAACTACAATCTTTACAAAAGAAAAAAACATAACTATCTCTTAATAGGCATGGCTTCCTTCTCAAGTTCATCAATCACATACACCAAAAGCATAGATCAACTAGATCATTATGGTAAATGTGATGAATGTGGAAAATCCTTAAGTGATTTTCATTGGTGTCCACTATGCCAAAATAAAGCTTTCAAGCGAGAGTTTGGAAAATGGACTAGTGGTAATACAAATATAGATAAAATAATACAACAAACTCAGCTGGAAGTAAACAAAAGTAATGATTATCTCGAGTGGATCCCGTTTATGGATTTTGATAATGTTGAATATTTAACACAAGGTGCTTTTAGTACCATTTATTCTGGATGTTGGATAGATGGTCCTAGGCGAACTTGGAATGAGGAAAGCGATGATTGGATCAGAAATGGTCCTACTAGATGTGTATTGAAGCGGATTGAGAACTCTCAAACAATAAGTCAATATTATTTAGATAATGTGAGTTTTTTTAAGTTATAATAGATAAAATTAAGTGTATGCTAAATTAATTTCTATATTTGCTTAGGTTTTGAAACATAATAAATGTCTTAGAGGAGGACCTTTAGCAGATTACTTAGGAATAACACGTGACCCAACAGGCTGTTATATGTTTGTTATGAAATTTTATAAAGGAAATTTGTACCAATATCTTGACAAAGAAATGGCACATCTTCGCTGGAGAGATATATTAAAAATTCTCTTGAGCATCACAGATGGCCTTGAGCGAATCCATGAATACAAATTATATCATGGCAATTTACATGGTGGTAATTTGTTATTTGAAAATAATCCAGACTTCATAACAAGAATTGCTGATGTTGGATTACATGGACCAGCTGATAGAACTGCATCCGAAATTTATGGTGTATTGCCTTATGTTGCTCCAGAAGTATTAAATGGCAATGAATACACCCAAGCTTCAGATGTATACAGTTTTGGAATTATTATGTGGACATTATCAGCGTGTATACGACCTTTTAGCAAAATTCCTCATGATCTTGAACTTTTAACTAAAATATGTAATGGATTACGACCAGGAGTGGTTGAAGGTACTCCAGAAGTATATATAAAGTTAATGAAAAGATGTTGGGATCAAGAATCAAATAATCGCCCAACTGTTACAGAATTAAATGACATTATTAGAAATTGGATAACTACAAGTAATCATAATACTAATTCAACAATTTCTATACAATTTGATATTGCTGAGAAAAAAAGAAAATTAAATTCTGATCACATAATTTTCATGAATCGAATTATTCATCCTAAAGCGATATACACTAGTCAATTATTAAACTTTAAATAATATTTAATACTCATATTATAATATGCACTTACGTATAATTACGATTTTAACTATTAGATTTATAAGTCTACAATAACTCTTTTATTTGTATAGCACACTAATATATGATTTATGCAATAAAAATTATAAGACTAATTTACAAAACTTCATTTTTATGTAGAGATTTACATAATATAGAGTAGTCAAACCTTTCAAACATTGATTAAACTTGTTACAAATTTTTAAGCGTTCATTTAAATAATAGGATTATTTGTGTTCCTATTTCTAATCCAAAGTTAATAGAAGCTTAATAAAGAAATTTTATATCAATGTTTACAATGTTTTTTGGAATTTCATTTTAGAGATATGTTAACTATAGTTATTTTTAATTTTATCATTAAAATGATATTATGGTATAAATGAATTAGAATTTTGATTTAAATGCTCGTCATTTTTATTAATCAATTACTAGTTATATACAAAATTTATATAATAAAATACATAAACTCATAAACTGCAATTCTTAATTTTCTGAAGTGGTGGGAATAAGAATAGTGTCGTCTTAGATAATGTACAAATATGTATATGATCATGATAATGCATAAGGGTTAGAGTTAAGGTTATGGTTAGGGTTAGAGTTAGGGTTAGGGTTAGTAATAAATGAGAAACGTATAAAAAGGTAATTTTATCATGGAGAATTTCTATTGTTGGGATTTTGTTGTCCGGAGTGACGAGAGAGTATCAGACACTTATTGAAATATCATTCCATTGTCACTGATAGAAATTTCATTCCATTGCCCGAATATTGATGTAATCACTCAAGATCTCTGCATCATGTGAACTGTACATCTAGTTTTACCAAATGATATAAAAGTTACGCTAATTCATGAATTTGAATCATCAGCTATATCATAAACGTACAATTCTTTGTCGTCAAAGATGATATTATTACTAATAGGATCCTTATTTCTTTTCTGATTCCTGCCCACTTTATGTTTTTTGGTTTTAATGTTGGTAGAACTTTCTATCTCCATTTTTAAATCATCATAAATTTCTTCAAGTCTATCATAAAATTCTTCTAGACAACTTATAAATTCGGAAGACATTTCTGTAGAATTACTTTGATATACAATTTCTTTATGTAGATTTTCAAGAGCATTAATCCATTCTAGTTTTTCTTCTTTTGATATCTGTCGTTTGTTCTTTTTTCTTTTTGGTTTAAAATAGATATTCGAATCATCTATAATTTGCATTGGTAACTTGAAAGTATATGAAAGACCAAATAAATCCGGTAAATAAAATTTAAATAAAGGATAAAGAATATCTTCATGTTCAACTTTTTTAAGAAGTTCAAGATGTTTAACTGAAAAGAAATTTCTAGCATTGCAATAAACTTTAAAAATATTACATGCTTCAATGTATTTTGGTTCAAATTTTTTAGAAGATTTCTCATTAAAACTTATTCTAGTTTCTAAAATATCATTGAAAGCAAATTGTGCGATATAAGAATCAGCAGAGAATTTAATAAGAACCCAATTATAAAAGGTTAAATTATATAACAAGGGTTTATAAGGAACAATTGAAATAGTTTTGACAGAAGAATGTGATTTATTTGTATAAGAATCGACAGTCGATGAATGACAACCATTTTCAGATTGAGAACTACTATGTTCAATGTGATTAATTTCGATATGATCAATATTATTCTTTTTATCAATAGAATTCTTTTCTTTAATATATTCCATTGCACCTTTGAAAATTTTACTACTTTCACTTCCAGACATTTCATCTAAAAAGTTTAAAATCTCAATCTTTTTAACAATTCTCTCTGGTTTTATGGCTTCAGTAATAACCATTTTGTAGAATTCATTATGTGTTTCATTTCTACGAACAGAAATAAAAGCTTGAATAATTTCTTTACCAATACCGGAGGTACCGGTGAGCCTGTTTTCGAATAATTGTAAAATATCAAGGATAACTGCGTTCGTCGACTTAAAACCTAAATCCAGTAATCTTTGTAGCCTTATGGTGATATTTTCAACGGATGGTGCTTTATAATCCTTGGCCGGAGACGGAGGAAATAATAATAATAACGCTCCTTGAATCACGAGGTCATTGACGTCATCAACAATACCGTCATAACCAATTTCTTTCCAACAATTGACTAATTCTTCGTGAATCAATATTGCGCGAGCGATAATATTCAATTGCCTGTAGTTTTCATAACCGTCTTTCGCAGGATATTCTTCCAAGTTTTTACCTTCATAATGTTTATGTTTAGGCCGCGGAGGAAAAGGTATAAATTTCCATATTGTGATCAAATCCTTAATTGCATTCAAATTATCTTCAAGCTTCTGTTTAGCCTGATTGATCGCATATGGTCCTCCAGTGAGAAAATGAAACGCCTCCATATCATTTCCTTTAACGGCTAAGTCGTGATTAGGAATCGATTCATTCATAGGATTTAATTTTTTTGATGATTCGAGTAAAAGATAAGTAAAAACTGGAAGTGGAGTATCGCTACCCCAAGGTACGGAACATTTTTGTTGTACTTTGCGGATTTGTTCACTATCGATACTTCCTCCTACGTTATGTTCGATTTTCATTTCTATCAATTTGGGATCATATGAACCAAAAGATAGTAAAAATCGTTGTATGAAATAACGTGAGATTATCGCCCCTTTCTCTAGAAGTTTTTGGATTACGATAGCATTAACAAACTTCGGGCCAAGGCGAATTGCGTGGAACAATGCATGAGCCTTGTCAAAATGATAAATTAACCAGATTGCTCGAGTTTCATTGTCTTTCGAGATCTGATACCAATCGTTATTGGCTACTGATAGGTTTGCCGGAAATCGAACGTAAGTAAAAATGTTTTTCTTGATTCGTTCTGGAAGCCCAGACAAACAAGCTTCATTCGGAATTGTAAAATTTTGATCAATCGACTTCGTTTCCAACATGACCTCCGTCAGTTATTACGAAATAGTTCATAAATTAATTAATTTAAGCGAAAATTCGAAAAAATTGGCCTTTTCTTCTTATTTAAATGATTTTGTTAGTGCCTCTTGGTTATGATTTTTTTTTCTCGTACTTTTTCGTTTATTGGTTAGATTTATAGTGGTTATTGAGGTCCCGGTAAAAATAAAAAGCAGGTAATCTCAGCAAAACAAATGCGCGCGAATTTGCAAGAATGCAAATTCGAATGGTGTATGCAAACCCTGAAATTTGTTTTAAGCTTGTTTATGCCAAATTGGAATTTTTTTTTTTTTTTAATATGTAAAATTTCGGTCTTTTTTATAAACTAATGTATCGGAAAGTTCGGAGTAAACCGCTTTTTTGATTATCCGTTTTGATTGTTACATAAAAAAAAAATAAACAAAGTATTTCGGTAATGGATGTACTGATCCGAGTGATAAAGACAATTAAGTTAATATTCGGTGTAAATGAAAAATTTGGTATATAGTACAACATAATGTTTATCTTATTGTATTTGTCAAATAAATAAATATATAATAATTACTACGTACTTATTTTAGGAAATAATGAAAGAAGAACGTGCGTACGTATGTACGTTTCTTTGTTCACTTCCCGAACTATTGAAATTACTTTTTTTAAAACAGAAATTTTATAATGAATATCAATAATGACATATATGATTAAGCTCTATTTGAGACTTAAAAGTTTATCCGTTTCTATTTGGAAGCGAAATCTTTCTCCAGAGGTTTCACTACTATTTGGACTTATTCATAATATTCCTTACCTGTTGCTGAAATCTCACAACATGAAGTGCAATGGAAAATGATTATGGCACTTACCAAAAATCTACTCTAAAAACATTTTGTTTTTATTTGAATACGTTGAATGAAATTTTTTTCGAATATTTTTGAATAAATTTTTTTGTTAAAATTATAATGATACTTCAATGAATTCAAAAAATACCTCAATAAATTCAAAATAATCCAATATCAAGGTTCAAGAAAATGGTTTAAAAAAAAAATCCGAATATTTATATTATTAGGTTTTATTTTAATGTGTAATCAAATAAGATTTTCCGAAAATTTAGTTCAAACAAAAGCAAACTGCAAATATTTATATATTTTGTCAAACATCATTAATTTGTTTTGTCGTTATAGATTTTTAAAAAAATTTTTAACTAACTATTAATCATGAAGTTTATTGAAGTTAAAGTTGTGTCAAAACTTTTTTAACCTAGACTCGATTGATTTGGATATGCCATTGTCTAATAAGAGTTAACTCATAATAAAATAAAGAATGACGAAAAGATTTCTATGTTGCTAAATATATATTTTTAGAATACAAAATAAATTTTGCCTTTTCGTTTTGTTTTGTTTGATTTTTTTTTTTTTTTTTTTTTTTTTTTTTTTTTTTTTTTTTTTTTTTTGTCTTGGCATGCCTAAATTTAACTCTTAAAAATAAATTATTATCTTCCCATGATTGCAACATTTTCAGCACAGTTAACTATTAATATATATTTAGAAAACATTATTTTTAGTCCTATTGACAAGTAAAAAACCAATTGCTAAAAAAAAAAAAAAAGAAAAAGGAAAATGTTAAAAAAAATAGCGAAGGTGGAGTATCGGAAATTATTGTATAACACAGTCATATGTATAACACAATCTTATATATAACACAGTCTTATTATTGTTATAAACTGATAAAGATAAATTACCAACATTCTTAAAATCTCTAATGCTGAGAAAAAAAGGATGATGGTTCTATGACATCTTTCTTATTCTTTTTTTCTGCAACATATAATTTTAGGACATTTATTTAGTTTAGTCTTTCGATTCAATGTAATTAAAATATAATATTAAACTCAATAAATATATGCTTGTTTACGGGAATGTAACTTTTTGCATAATGTAATATTATAACATAAGGTATAGACTTTGCATAAAGTTTAAGATAACATGTTAAGTTTGTATGTATACCAAAAAATAGCATAATATAAACTTTTTAATATACAGTATTATATAACATTAAGTTATTTAAACTTTTTTAAGACGGCTTGTCTTACATACAGTCAGACTCTCTAAGTACACACACTTATTAAATACACACTCAAGTTCTGGCCCAAATATATGCTTAACCTCTATAAATGCACTTTGTCTTACTACAGTTAGACCTCTCTAAGTGCACCACCACCTTGGGACCACACTTTAATACTGTAATATGCATATAGAGAATAATAAGAAAAAGTGCATTTATAGAGGTTAAGTATATAATTGGGTCAAAACTTAAACATGCATTTAGAGAGGGTGAGCACTTAGAGAGGTCTGACTGTATGCTCTAAATGCACACTGTTAAAATGTGATTCCAAGGCGTGCATTTAGAAAGGTTTGACGGTATATAAAATAGTAAATGATCCTTATATTCACATACTAAACTAAAGTGAACAAAATGGATTCTAAATAGAAAGTAACATTGTATGAATGAAAGACGAAAAGGTCAAGATGAGGGAACAGAAAATTTGAATAATGAGAATATTAATAATTAGAATTTTAAACAATAAATAATTTAAAATCAAATTCTTGAAATATACCATGTTTACAAATCAATGTCAATTAAGTCCGAATACAATAGATACAATTTTGGAAATGGAATTCCAGATTGTAGAATAATAATAGTATTTTAGTATACAAGATACTAAAGTTGCAAATGAAACTGGTGAAACTAATATAATAACCAATAAGAAGTTCAAAGTTGAAACTATATTGAAACTCAAAATTAGTTTCATCTACAATTCAAATTCCCATTAGTCTTTCTTACGCTTTTCAATAAATCAATGCACCCCTTTCAAACCTTTCATTATACTCTTTCCAAATCTTTCATCACCCATTATTTTATTGCGGTTTTTCAGCAATACATTGCTACCAATCACTGCATCTGTTTATACAGCCACATGGCATTATGCTTTATAGTCTTTATTGCAATAATACAGCAAGTGCTGTAGCCACATTGATTTTGTAAACAACTTTTTTTAAATTCAACTATTTATGTACACATAATGAACACCATTAACATTTTAGTACTCTAAAATCCGCTGGAAGTTCCTTCTATTCTCATAACTAAATTACATCAATATGTCCGAATCTATAAGGATATCATATAGGTTGCTGTGTGACAATATAGGAATTGTACTGTAGTACAGAAGTCATTCTCAAATAGCATAAATGTAAATTCCTCCGATAAAGTTCATAGGAACGTTCATTGAAGTTGAACTCGTGCATGTATGAATATATGATCCACCAATGATAAAGGTCTAGATAATTCTTTACATCATAAAAATAACGTGTTTAGTAAAATTCTATGTATGAAGTTTTTCCTGATGCACGTAATAAAATCTAATTTTAGGGTTAATTTTATTTAAATATCCAAAATAGATATATGAAAGAAGAAGTTTAATTTTAGTTGGTTTAAAAATTTTTACAATACGTAATACGTTTACTTAAGCAACTTAAAGTTTAGTTATAAAACAAAAAGGCCAAATATTATAAGTAAAAAAAAAAACCTATAATACGAATAAAAAGCTAATAAAGAATTTAAAGAATATATATGGTAAGGTGGAATAAAAGGCAATATTAATAGTTTTTATTTGGTTAAGTAAAATTTTAATTCTTATTAGAGGACCGCAGTCCTAGGGTAAAATAGCGAAAACAAATTGATGGCATTAATGACTATCATCTATAGTTATATACGTATCAATATCAGCCCTCTTTACAGAGTGTTTCCTTTGCTTAGTAATCATTTACAAAAGTTTGATTTTTTTTTTTTTTGCTAAGCAGATCGAACCGCACTTACTAAGTAAGGTTGTTCTTGATATATTTACTTACCTTTTAAACTTTATAAATATCAATAACTTTACATTAGTTGATTTATTCATTATATGTTTTGATGTAAAAATTAATATTCTACTCAAAAATTATAAAATTATAAAGAAAAGCCTATTAATATAAAGTTATCTATATTTCATCTATATTTCATAAAGTTTCAAAGGTAAACAAAAAAAAATAACAATATTTTGAACAACTTGATAAATTCAACTTATTAAGTAAAATTCAGTTTTTTTTGTAATATGTTCAATTTACTTAGTGAAAACTCAGTTTTTTTTTGTAATATGTTCAACTTATTTGCAATATGTTTAAATCACCACTTTATCCCATTCGCCATACTGCTTACCTTTACTTAAGTGTAATAAACAAAATATAATGAAATTATGCATTGTATGTATGAATAATTATATACATTGCATATAGGATTCACAAATAAGCTAATTGTTGATATTGTATTGATATTTTTATAAGTAGAAGGACCAATACCATATGTTACCGAATAAATGCTGCCAAAAGTTTTTGGATTTTTCGTATGGTGATAGATTATTAAAACATAATAACCTTCTCCAAATTCTTGGATTCAAAATCAGGGAGTAGCTTTTATTCGGGTAACTTTTATTCATAACATATGGTATCATTTTGGTTTACCGTTTTGTGTAGAACCACCAGAACCGCAAAAATTATCTTTAGAAAAAATTAAGAGTGCAGACAGTTATTGTATATATGAAAATTACAGCTGTTATTTATTCATAATAATCAGATAAGAGATAAATGTATTGTTTTTTTAATGCTTATCTTAATAGTTGTACATATTTTAATAGAACCATAATTGGTTAATATTAAGAATCTTACTAATTATAACCAGTACGGTGGTGATCAGACCTCTCTAAGTGCACCCTCTATAAGTGCACACGCTATCTAAATGCATGCTTAAGTTTTGACCCAATTATATACTTTACCTCTATAAATGCACTTTTTCTTATTATTCTCTATATGCATATGCACGTTATTAAAATGTGGTCCCAAGGGGGTGCACTTAAAGAGGTCTAACTATACTATGTAAACGGGATCGGTCTCTAAGTAAAAATGTTCAGGGCCCCTGAAAACCTTACAAGAACTAAAATCGGGTCCTTATATCTAACCTATATTATATTATAAAACTCTATAACTACACCCTAACCCTAAAAAAATCTAGGAGTGATGATGTTCACCATTGTTTATTTTAATAATTATTCTAATATTTAATAGATAAAATAGTAATTATTATTAAAAATAATTTATTTATTGTTAATCTTAATAATATTAAATCATCTTATTATAGCCAAATACTGCATATATTAGTTTTGCTATAAATTAGGTAGTTCAAAATTAGAGATCTAAATTAATATTAAGATAGTCTTTTTGTGATATTGAATATTTATACTTTAAACACCAGATATTAATTATACTGCTAGCACATGTATTTAATTAACTTAATAATATACCTTCATTCTTAATATAATATAATAGATAATATATTAATTTAAATACTATAACTCAATATTTTATAATTAAACTATTTTTTTGGCTTAGATCAAGCTACTCAAGTAAATTCTTTGTTTAATATAACAAAATATTTGTAAAAGTAAAAATAATTAGTACTAAAAAAAATCAGAAATTTGATTTTTAAAAAATATAAAAAACCAATACTGCGGTTTCACTATTGATTTTATATCTAAAATTTTAAAAAATAGAGAAGAGGGGCTATGTAATGATTATGTTAAACAAAGAACTAAATTTGTGTAGTCTTATTATTTATTTATAACTTTATATGTAATAATTAATATAAATAGATAATAAATGATATCTGATATTATATGACTTTATATACAATAGTAATATATATTTTACTTAAATAGCTTTTTCTTTTATTACATTTTATATTTTATAGCTTTTGTATGCTTTAAAATATAATTAACTGTTATATTATAAGATAAAATTTATAAATACTAAATTAATAAACAATTAGGAAGATGACAAAAATTGGAGATTTTTTAAAAAAAGGTGGGGTCAAAGCTCAAAGTCAGGTTACATATATAATATATATGATATGTATATAAGGTAGAAGGGAGGAGAATAGGCTTCTTAATAAAAATAATCAGATGATTAATAATACTACCTTTACTAACATATATATGTATTTATTATTATCTTATTAGTAGACTAAGTAAGGTTGTAAATTATAAATTTATATACCTTATATCTAAAAAATTATATACAAATCGATAAATAAACCAATCAGATTAATATGTAATAAAATAAAATGACTCTTCATAATTATATAGATTTTATAAATAAAATTTAATTAACTAGTTTTTAACAATTCAAATAAAATTTAAGATCTGATACATAAGCCTCTAATTTTACAACATATTTTTATTTAATTATTAGTTAGCAAATTAATCTTTTAATAACAAAGATTTTAAATTAATAAAAAATTGCTTAAATTGTTAAGGCTTAAATAATATAAGTAATCCTTTATTTATTTATTTTATGGTTTTTTTTTAAAAAAAAGTGCATTTTAGGAAATTACCATATGCATAAATGATGATAACAATATTAATAAGTTAATAAAAAGGTTTCTTAAACGAATATATATGATATTGTACTGTATATTTAATAATGCTAGATTTTATAATAATCAATAACATTAGTATTAAATTATAACAACATAACATATATTTAAAATTCAATGCAATAATTTCAACATTATTAAGAAATTACAAATATTATTAGATAACTACGGATAAAGAATGACCCAGCACGGAATTGTTCTTGAAGTATGCAATAAATTACATAACTACAGAAATGGTATAATATCTCTTATCCTAATGACTTTAACAAGTATAGCGCCTTATTTCCAAACATACCATGTACAATAAATATAAGGACGATTTGCTAAAATTAATCGCTAAATCCCATCCAATCGGAATCAAGACATAGAGTAATGTCATACAAGATAAGATTGGAAATTTCTATTTGTTAAACAAATTTCTTAAATATTCTCAGATCAACGTCCTACTTTGACAAAAAATAGCCATTCATTTGATTGATTTGATCTTGCCGATCGAACATCTAAACTGACAAAACATGAAAATAACGAGAAAAGTAAAGATTGCATACTATAATTTGCTTAAGGCAGACAATGATTTAAAACTTAACATTTGAAAATGGTTAAATAAAACTCGTTTAAATAAGTAAATAACCCATATAAATTTCCATATCAGAGTCTATTATGATGTATATTTTATTCCACTAGAAAAACTTACAGAATGGACATGCCCGCTAGAGATTTCTTACGACATAGATGGTATTGCTAATAAAATGAATCAATTTGATTTATAGCGTTGTGTCACCTATATTGCAAGGAACTTCAATGAGATTGGGCTCTAAGTTGTGATGCAAATTACGCGTACGTACATACGTATTTACTCGTGCTAACTATCTCGTCATTGTAATTCAAATAATGACAATTTATAATTGATATCGCAGTTTGTAATCATAAAGGAGGAATGCTAATGGTGCGAAAGTATTCCTGAGTTGTGTATAAATCAATGTTTTTAAGTATTGTATACAGTAGTTCGTTATAGTATTACAGTATCATGAAACTTCGTTAACTCTTTTCAGTTGTCTTGGTCACCTAAAATTTTCGCCACTTTCATATACATTATCTCATCTATTAACTCGTTAAAGTAAACATTATGATGTTTGACAAAAGTTTTTCTTATTTGTATAATTGAATGGTTCTGTTTCATCTTTTACCTAGCGCATAAATTCTCGAATAAAAAAAATCATCCTCAAAAATGACTACGAGTAATTACATAAGAATCATAATTTACATTTCTAAAGTAAATGGATAAAAATATAGTACAGCAGTACTTTAAAAATCTAAATCGCATTGGTTTTTACGCAATTGTAATTGGAAAAGATTAAGTTTTATCTCTACTGAAAAATTATGCTATGTTATAGCAATGAAAATTTGATAAATTAACTTGTATAAATCTTATTCTAATGAACTCATAAGTTCGAATAACTCAAGCATTTCAATATTCAATTTCGGTTTAATTAATAACGATTTAAGTTGTGGCGCCAACAAAGCCATCAACGACAACAGTAATAACAATGAGAGATTAGTGGTATTTCGGGAATATAATAGTTACAATGCATTTACGTCATTTGTATATACTAAATAGTTTTTATACTAAATAAATAAAGGCCGTGTTGGCCCTACGAATAAACAAATTTTATGCTGAACTCTACCCAATATTCTTAATAAAATGTTACTTGACTAATTAATCTCTATAAAGTTGTCTAAGTCTTTACATATTAACTAACCATTACGATTCAATACTAAAGTGGCATTAGTAATATGAGTCTGGAAGGGATTAATCCAATCCAACTCAAAAACAACCAAGTTACAGACAGCATATCGAAAGAGCGCTTATATTTGACGAGTGATGAGGCAAGGTTCAGTAAGTTGTCTTTACGAGCAAGATAATTGGATGAGCAATGATGATTCTACTATAGAGGTAGAATATCGGAAAATGGGTCATTGATGAGAACAATTTATGAATCAACACTGAATCAATGTTGCCTTTTAGTTTGGAGAAAATGGCTATTAATGGGAATGGTTTATGAATCAACACTGATTCAATAAGCTTGGAGAAAATGTCCTTTATTTATAGAGAAAATTTATATAGCATAGATAAATGAATTGGATTTATAAAATAAATCGTATAACTTGATTTAAGTTTTATAAATCAACACATCTATTATAAAACATACCTATGATTGTTTTGCATGTTTCGTCAATTTTCTAAGTTTTGTATATAAATTTTTAACTCAAAATTTTCATGTTGGAGTTTATATTTGGGTCTGGAAAGGGTTTTTAGAGGCGTAGAACATTTTACTTAGAGCAGCACATTAATTATCTAAGCTTTTAGATAAATAATATATGTAATACAATTATATATCAATAATATATAAAATAATCACATGTTATATAATATTTTTTTTTAAAATACTTTAATAATAAAACTAGCTCTAAGAGTTTTTGTGATTTGTTCTTGTTCATCTAGTTTTGTATTTATAATATTAAGATCTTACTTAGATTATAAATGTTTTTATTATTTATATGATAGTTAAATTAAAAACTAATACTATCTTTTGGATTGTTGTGTATTATGAACCATATTGGAATAAGTTTCAAGTTCTACTTGTTAAATGAATCCTTTATTGTTGCTAATAGACAATAATATTAAAATTTTTCGTAATAAATTATATACCTATTGTCACAGCTGATGCTGAAATTTGGCGTCTCAATTTGAAACTATAAGTCCTGCTGAAATTAACATATACTCTTTAAATATGAAATCTACACCCAGACCCTATAAGACAAAAACAAAAAACATTCCAAAATATTAAAATTTTATATCAAAATAGGTCAAAATTCTAGCATAAGCAAATTTTAGCATCAGCTGACAATTATTATTTTTTTTTATTTCAAAGTGTCTATTTTTAGAAATAAGATTTTATTTAATATTAATCTAAGCTATAAAATGAATTTCAATATATTAAAATTATATTAAATTTCTTTACAGCTGACCTCTCAAAACCAATCCTGTCATAACCAATAACCTGTCAAATCTGATTAAAAAATTCATCTAACAAGTCTGTTCCCGTTATATAAATCTAATAGTTTATAATGTTTTCAAATATAATAACCTCTCAAAACTAATACAAAACCTAAGGTATCTAAAGCCTGGCTAACCAATCCTTCTGGGCTAATTGGATTAGTAGCTTGGGAAAGGGAAGAGTACTAGGATTGGTGAACTTAACAAGAGTGTAAGTAATACAGGGTAACCACAAGTGTAAGCCACGATGAATGCGTAAGTTACTGAAGTATAGATAAATATCTGGAATAGGAACAGATACCCTCTACCAAGTTTTCTATTGAGAATAACAGGACCTGGCTACCTGGCTAGGTCCTAAGAACATTGAATAAACATCTGGTATGAACCTTGACTGACTAATGTATTGGAGGGTTGTACCAGTAATACAGGATGTGTTGGCAGGAGGAACAGGGATCAGAGGGTTTAAGTAGGCAATTTCTGTAGTTGGGTTGCAGGTATAGCAGCTAGTGTAGAACCTTATGGCAGACTGCTTAAATTAGGCATCAAAAGTGTACATGTATCCTCATCTATGTAACAAATGCTAGTGAACCCCATGTGGGTCACTAATGGCCCTAATATCTTGAATAAAAAGGTCCTATGTTACAAGACAGGCACTTTGAAATTAAAAAAAAACAAACTATTCAACTTCTTTTTTAATATTTTACTAAATTAATCTAATAAAACTTTTAAATAAACTTAATTTACTCAAATCTCTATTTGCTATTTCAAATATGTATTATAATTTTACTTATTCTTTTTTTTTTATCAACAAAATTTTTACTTTTTACCAAACTACATTTTACTAAATTTCTTAAAATTTTACTACTTTGACCCTATTTTATTCTGGTACCAATATATTCGCTTACTAAGATAATTGTTTTGATTTAAATTTTAACCAGACTAAAACTTGTCAAGTTATTCAAAATTTTCTTTAAACTCTTCAAGTGTCTTGTTGCTAAAAACTATACTCCAATCGTCTCAGAAATTTTATTCTTCTTGTTATTCCAGATCTTATTAACATTAAATATTACTCAATATTATACCAATATTGCATCATTTACACTAACTACAAACAATTATAAATTAGTATCCATTCTAAATTTATATAACCTTTGTGCAAATTTGCAGTCCACATTTTGTACTAAAAATTACATCTAGCTATAGTATACAAAATATAACTACTGTATAAACTACAACCTATATAGTTTATACAGATAGTATAATGTTATATAAGTAAATATATCTTACCAGAATCACTCTTTGATCTTATCATTTCTATGCATATTACAATGCAGGTTTTCCCATCATCTATATAACAGTAAACCAACAACTCCTAGACTGAATACACCAATATCCTATACTCATGAACTCAAATCCAGACAAATTGCTTTTCCTTTACTCCAATCTTTAAAGATTTCTATCCCAATTCAACTATTTCATCTACTATATCTAATAAACCAAACTTTTAAAAGTAGGTTTAATTAATTACTTACCTGCCATTTTCATAATTATAACTACTAAACATCAATATCACATGTTCACCTTGGTGGCCGGCCTGAATTGTGCAGGCGTGAAATCATCGTACAGTATATCCCGTTGCAGTTTTAATACGCATAAACCACATCTAACTGCATTCATCAAATAAAATTAAACGCACGTATATAATGATTGGTGCCGTAATTCAAAATGCAATTTGTCGTAATGTAATAATTATTTATTGTAATTGTAATAATTGTCGCAGCTGATGCTGAAAACGGCTGATGCTGAAATTTTGACCTACTTTGATATGAAATTTTAAAATTTTTTTTGTGGTGATTTTTTTGTTTTTGTCTTATAGGGTTAGGGTGAGGTTTGGGAGTAGATTTGATATTTAAAGAGTATTTGTGGATTTTAGCAGGGCTTATAGTTTCAAATCGAGATCCCAAATTTCAGCATCAGCCGTTTTCAGCATCAGCTGCGACAATTATTACTACATGTAGTTACATGTCGTAAAAATTAAGTCATGTCGTAATTATTACTACGCGTCGTAGCAGGTAGGTCACGTATTGTTACATCTATTATAAGAACCGGATAAAATTCCGCAGACACGTGATGATATGCGCTAAAATTCTATTGGCCAAAAAAAACTCGCGACGCGTCATTGCATTTTTCGATTAAAAAGTTAACTTTCGATATTAGGGTAAAGTTGAGCGTTCGGACGACGTTAACAAGAGCCTTATATGTAGCAAAATTTTGCAAGAAATTTTTTTGTTAAGACGCAAGTGGTTGTGTAAGCCAAATTTTGCGTTATAAACGATTTTTGAAAAAGCCGGCTGTTTTGTTTCGTTTTCACGTTACACCTGATCCTGTTCCATGATTGGTTCAAATCACGTGTCTGGGGAATTTTATGCGGTTCCTATTGGGGTGTCCAGGATTATGCGATGCGATGTGGGCGAACTGAGGTTGATTATGCGATGGATGCGAAATAAATTTAAAATTATGCGATCGATTATGCGATTTTTATTATTGTACGTTATATGTTAGTTCTATTTTTACTTCAACTATGCTCGTAATTTAAGTTCATTCATTTTCGGAACTTTTTAACTTACCGTATAGCGCTGCCTATAGTACCCCTGATAAAGTACCCTCCCATATAGTACTATTCAACTATAAATGTCAATGTATTTTGAATAGTACCCCATAGGTCTTATTATTAAATGACTGCTACTTATAGTATTTTATTCTTATATAGTATCCCCCTCTTCGCACAGTACTCCCGGTACTATTCAAGTCAGTTGAGGGGTTTCTTGAATAAGACCGGGGTCTTATGGGCAACGCTATACGGTACTTTCTGCCACCCAATTACAAATTTAAAGAAGCTAACACGCTCCCAAAAACCAATCATATTTTATTCACGTGATTTATGCTTTTTTTGCGCGATGCGAAAAATTGGTAAATTATGCGCATATTATGCTTTCTAATCATGGACACCCTAGTTCCTATGTATAATTTAACCAATAACCCGACCCCTATGTGTAGTAATTATAATTACGACATTGTCGTAATAATTACGACATGTCGTAATTATTACATGTTGTAATAATTACGACATGTAGTAATAATTACTACAATTAAGGTTTTAAAAAGTCGGTGTAAAATATATGTCGTAAATATAATTGTCGTAATTAGCTATTTACGGCACCATACTTTACACGTATATCTGACCGGATTATTCCAAAAATAAGCATGTGTCCAAAGCTTTTCGTCATCATTTATATTTCTGGATTTAGCGTAGAAATAATTTGTACTTAGAAATTAACCAAAAGTTACAATATAATAGATTATATGTAACGGTTTATTAACCAAAGCCAAACAGATCGTACTCTTTCTATCATGCTTACATATTTTAGAAAGAGTGATTTCTCATTCTAACAATATAAAAAGATAGTACACAATAACTAAAAGATGTATATTCAACAAACAACCCCACTCTAAAATATACATACATCTAAAATAGAAGATAAAGATGTGTTCTAATAGATATTGAAATAGAAAGCCTAGCTCTATCTGATAATACTATCCTCTATATTAACAAACTAAATTCCAAAAGACGACGACTGTTTTTGTTGAAAATCATCGCCATGCATCAATGAATCCGAAAATTTGGTTGGTTGAATGGAAATCAATGGTGAAGCGGGTGGTTCAATCAAAATTCCAGGATCTCTGACTGGACGTCCAAATTTTTGTTCGTTTACGCGGGATGCGAAATTAGTATACATATCTCGTTGTTCAGGAGAAGTGGAATCAATCCAAATTTGATGGGATATCCCATGAATAATTGTGGGATCAAAAATATTGTGAACAGTATTACAAATTTGCTTGATTTTAAACTCGAGGACATCGAATCCAGTTACGTAATTAGGTTGATCCCATACATTTACTAATTCAGGTATAACGGTAGTAGGATCCCTGATGTGTAAATTGGGAGTACCTGCGATTTGCCCAGCAAGATTGGCCATTTTAAAAACGGTATATACCGCGCTAATTTAAAGAATGCAATATTGGCCTAGAGATCTGAATAGAATGAACGGCTTATGATAATAAATTGTAATATCATATATGTTTGATTGTCAAAAATCATAAATAACACTAATAAACAAACATGACATTAAAAATATAATTTAAAAAATAATTACCTTATACAGTGTACAGTCAACCCCGCTTACACCGGACTCAAAGAGTAAAAATTTTAAAAAGTTCGGATTTAAAAATGTTTACTATATTTTAAACTGAACTTATGAATAAAATTTTATAAAATGTTCTAAAGATTTTGTTCCGGAGTTTATTGAGCGTTCGGTTTAGCGAGAGTTGACTGTAGTGGTGAAGGAATATTGCAGATTAAGATGCCTTCAAACTCAAGTTGAGTCTGTATAAGGCCCCGCTAACGATCTGTTTGGGTCGTGATGATCAAATTTTATCATTTACATTTTTCCTGTTTATATAATTTTAAGAAATCGTAACCATTAAAAATTCCGAACACCGCATTTGGCCTTGTGGGGTACACATGAATACTTAATTGTATTCTAGAAACTCTTTAGAATGCTTCTAATTCTAGAAACAATCTAATTGCTTTGTCTCTAAGACGTGTGTACGCACGTAGTAATACGGTGCCAAGAACAATAATTCGAACAAAGAACTGAGGAAAATGTTTTGATCATCATTCGGCATATAACGGTTGACGCCGGGTTACGGCGAGTCAGTCGTTTTACACGACAGGACGTCGTGTAACCTACGATCGGCTGAGTCGAAAAGAGACGTTTAGATTTGGCGAGTTGGTGATTAGGATCGTAGATGAGACTTCTACCACTTGAAGTATTCACATGTTGTGTACACAAACACAGTAACACTTGTACGCGAAACCTCGGCTTGGAATCCATCTCTTGGGACCAAAACCGGACAAACAATCTACCACAACTATCCGCAGTACGTCGTACAGAACAACCACGGGAGTCCTCAATACATAACGGTATAATCACGTGAACAGGCAAACGATCGTACCACTTATGCCATTTAAGCAGTAAGTTATAATATAGAAAGCGTATAGAGTTTAAGGGAAGCGAGTTATTTATTATCACGAAGGATGACTTCTCCCTAGGGCGCAAGGCCTTTATTATATACTTGATTTCACTTATAACGTATTTTACACTGTATCAGCTGTATACTCATCATGCAAAACCGATACAGCTGATATCCATTAAAAAGATTATACTGATTATACAGCCTATACCCTTGATATCACTGATACAGCTGATATCCATTATACAACAGATACAGCGTATACAGTGTATACAGCTAATTCTAGTAAAAGATCGTCACAACCGAAAAATGATTCTGCGGGTACGCTCACACTGATCCAATCTGATTTTATTGATACGTATTAAACTTATATTTGCCGGCATTATAATTAATATTATTAATAAAATGATTATTAATAGCTTTTATTGATATTGCTTTGGATGCCATCTTTTTCTCACAAATAACAAATACTACTGAAAAGAATCTTCATGTACATACGTATGTACGTACGTATTATACTGTTGGCACGGAATAACATTTCTCCAAATAATTAAATAAAAGATTTTCATCCTTACTGTAGCAAAATTTATAATTTTAGAACTTAAGAAAATTGGAAGGCCATATTAGTAGAGGTCAAAAACAGTAATTGGATGCAATAAATGAAAAACGGTTACTGAGACTTTGCGTTACCCATGTGGGATGATTGAAGTAAGTTTTCGTAATAATAACGGTAAACAAAGTGAATTTCCAAAAGAATATCTATCTCTTGAACTTATAATTATAGAAAATCTTATCTTCTATGTATTTTATTTTATTTTATTTTTTTTTAGAAATTAAAAGCAAGTTTAAAGGATCAATGTCTTGAAAATTTCTTCCAAATTCAATTTAATACCGATCGTTCAATGACCTAATCGACCTCTAAACATTCAAACATCTCAATAATTAGCGCTAATGATTGTTTCCTTCTAAGGATCTTGGTATAACTGTTGATTGGTTTTATTGGCTTTGACGTGACATGTTTTATTTGTTGCTTTTGATTTCATGTCAGCAAAAAATTTTTTTGCGACAAACAATTACATCGACTGGCACTATTTTCACGATATATAAAACCGAAATTTAATTTTAAAACTGATTATCTGAGTTTCGCAACTACAAATTTAATTTGAATTTAACAGTTAAAGCTTAATTATGTCAGCTAGCTCTGACCTCTACCGTATATTTATTTATATTAATTATGATTTATTGATAGAGTGAATAAAGAATGTTAGAAGCCATGCATAAATCATGCATAAATCACAAGGGTAGATGAATTAAAATCAATAAAAATGTCAAGAAAATTCAAATAAAATTGCATCCCGTCGCGATAAAATAATCTTAAATTCAGGATCATAGAATGAAGACGAATAAATGCAATTTAAGTTTAAATTATATGGATGAAATCCTGTTCAAAAGATACATCTAAAATATAATGAAATTTTTAAGGCTAATAAAAATCATCTCAATCGCTGATCAGAAATTTTCACTCTCATAAATACTCCTCAAGACTTAACGTATCACCTTTGAGAAATTCTTGCTGAATGATTATATTGTTTTTTTAAAATATTTTATCCTTAGCTCAGATCGTGTGCTTCAAATATAGAACAATTTTTTTAGGCTAGTTGTGAATTCATATTAGATATAATTTCTTTATTAATCTAACCTCGGATTTTAGATGATGCTCCTAATTTATTGAAGATTCTAGTTCAACAATTCTTCCTGCTAGACTCTGATTTTTCGCAAATAATTCTTCAATAAATTCCTTACCCAATTAGATAGTGTCAGAGTTTGTAATTAAGACTCAAATAACGTCATCAGATCGTGAATTGATCGAATTTTTTTTTATCATTTTGTGACTTATCCGTCCAGCAGGATTATACATAGGGATGTCAAATTACAGTAATTTTACGTAACTTGTGTGATTTTTGAGTAAGGTTCGGTAAATTGAAATTACATGTAATTCGACATTTAGTTTCTGAGATCAAATTCTCGGTGATTTAATTCGAATCGTACATTCAAATCAAATGATGCAATAAATCTGGCCGAATTTTTGTAACTCTGGTATTTGCAAATAATAAATCTGGGACAGGTTATACAAATTTCCGAATTATAAATCCAACATTCAGACGAGAATATAAATAATAATAATACGAATTTTGAAAAGCACATAAATAGATAAATTTTGAGAAGCACACAATAATTAATATATAAATTCGAAAATATAAGCATACAATTTAAACTTTACACATGCAACGAATATAACTGAAAGCAAGTAAAACTAGTTTTCTTTATTTCTTTAATGTTACTTGATAAGTTATGTGGCTTTTTAACAGTTTTTCTCTTTTTGCGAGCTTAAATTTCTTGAGGATCTGAATTTTCAAGTTCGTTTAGTGGTTGTCGTCCTGAAAAGCTCTTTTTTTGCCTTTGTCAATCGTTTTGTTCTACGTTGTGCGGAGGCTGCTTGAACTGGAATTCGTGTTCTACTATGAACTCATGTATTATTTGTATACTGATATAGATAGTTAAGTAGTTTGCCTGTTGATATATTGCGTGCTTTTTTATAATTCGAATAAAAGTCTCTAATGCAGTCTTAATTTGCAGATTTGCCATCATATCTTCATTAGCTTCTTTTATAAATATTCCTCAGTTTCTGAATTATTGTTACTACTATATTATCGTTATATTTTAATTAAATTAAATTTAATAGAAAATATAGTTTGCATATTTTATTGTTACGTATACTGTACCTATTATTTGTGAAGTTATCATTATTTATAATATCTGCCATATTGTTAACAAGCTCATTACTTGTTTTGAACATGTTTCTTAATAATCAACATCCTTAATTTCATTAGAATATTCTACCATATCATAAATAGGCTTATTACTTGAAATTGTTTCTTGATCATCAATATTAACTTCATTAAAATGGATAGTCTTTGAATGCAACAATGCATAAAAAGATTTGCTTATGTAACAAATCCTAAATTATATATAGATATTAAATAATTGATATATAATTTATTTTATTTTTACTAACAATAATGTACATATTAAAAATATTTACCACATGCAATATATGATAATTCAGCTTTATTATCAGTTGAAAGAGCCATCAAACAATTTAGAGAACTTTGGTGATATTTAATTGCTACTGCTGCTTGATGTTTGCAGGGAGCTTCTGAAAAACCTTTTAACATGTACATGTTCTGATATTCAAGTCAACAATATAAAAAGTACTAGGTTTAGTTGCACTTGCTACTTTATAAATTCTTTCAAATCCAATCTCATTTATTAAATCCAAATTAATTTTATCCCATTCGGGACATAAAAAACATTTTGCAATAACTAGACTTGGACATTGATGTGCAATTTCTAATAGTCTTCATTCATAAAAACATTCTATATTATCTATAATAAAATAAAATATTTGAACTATATTATATGCTTGGGTACAACTAAATACAATATCTTTAAGCATCTGAAACTCCTTTCTACATAATTGTTTGTATGATTATTTCATATTAATAAATTATTTCGAAAAGCAAGTTCCCAATAAATATTTCCTACAATCTTTTAACTTTATAATAAAAAACACAAAAGAAAATTTCCTAACCCTAAATATGATGGTTGCTATATATAGAATTACCATAGCAATGGGTATCTATCTATAATTTACCTTAAAAATATATAATTAAAATTTTTAAAAAATATTTTTTAAAAAACTTTTTTAAAAAAAATTAAGAAAACTATAAGGTAAACTATTTTATAACTATATGTTAATACACAATTGTGCTTATATACTTGTTTAAAAAGATAAATATGTTTATTAGTCTAATAGTATTGCTTATATTAATAATATTTGTTAAGAAGTTAGCAAGAAATTTTGGATAGTTATGGTGTAGCGACTTAGAGAAGTTGGTAAGTTGTAACCCTCCAAGTGGCAGGTCTAGAGTTCAAATCCCACTGGCGACGCATAGACCTGTGTTCCGGTAACTGTTTCCTGTCGATCACCTGTAGTGAGTGATGTGAGTTGGTAGCTACCAGTAGGAATCTACTACTAGTATCTACCGGTAGATACCGTTAGGTAAATTATATGCAGGTTAGATACCAATAAAATAATAGAATAAAATTTTAAAATTATATAATGCATTATAAATATCAAAAAGTATATGATTTGTCAAAAAAATTTTATTATAATGTAACTAGTAGATCTACTAGTAGTGGTAGCTACCGGTAGCTACTACCTACGGTAGATACCAGTAGGAATATGCCAAATTGGTAGAATTCACATTACTACCTGTAGTCCTTGGTAACCATCTTGAATGGGAGCTTTCAGGTGAAGTTGTGCCTCATGACACAGACAAATCCAAGGAACTAGAAAAATGGAAACCTATTTGGCAAGACCTGAGTAAGGAGGTAGCAAAGATCTTTAATGGTGCTACCAAACTGGAATATTGGACCAGAGCTGAAAAACTGGACATCGACCTTAGAGCCAAGGTCAACCAACCTGGCTGCCGATTTGAGTACCGGAGGAAAAGGATCTATGTTATAGAAGTAGGTACCAGGAGAAAAATACCATAATGATGAGACTCCTTCTTATCGTTTTGTTGACCCTGAATTACATCAACAATGATACCAGGAAACGCAACAAGAAACTTCCCTCACCTAATGCCAGGTAGATTGACCCTTCTAGGCCAACTGAATTGGAAGTCTGGAACGTTGTGATGGGCAAATCGATCCAGCGCAATCTAAATTTGGGCTGTACTTAATTTTTATTCTTTATTTCTCTTATCTTTTTAATATATGTATACTATTTTTAGTAATAAGTAATAGAAGGGATCAACGTTCATGGATTTCTTGTATCTGTTAAATCTTTTTAATCAAAATATATAAAAGATACAAAAGATGTAAAAGATATAAAAGATACAAAAAATGTAAAAGATGTAAAATAGTAAAAAGAATCTTTTGTAGCTTTTTAGTCTCTAATCAAAAAGTATATAAGAGCCTTACGCTTGCCTAACAGAAGAATAATGCAGTTCGAGTTACGAGTTAACAACTCATTAGAGTTCGACTTAGAGAGTCGTAACCTTCAAAATTAAAGTAGAAGTCTTAGCTCTAGACCTTACCCTTTGTACTATTTTCTTGATATATAAATAAAACATATACTTAGTTGTCCCATAAGAAAATACTATTGTTCTTGTTAACTTGTTCGTTGTATTAGTTTATCCCTGTGATACCCAAAAAATCTATCTGTCGCAATCGATATAAAAGTAAAAGTAGATTAATAATCAACCCTTATATAGATAAATCCTGTAAATACGCTATTGATTACCTCATTTATCCAACAATAATTGAAACCCGTGATCTTGATTGTGAATCTCCGACCGCCTTCAGAATCTAATCAGACTTATGATTAACGTATTTATTTGAGACCCAAAAATCCGGAAGCCCAATCGGCAACCCGATAGTTCTTGTCTTGTGACCTTACTATACTTCTATCATCTTACAAAGGATATTAGCAAGACTCTACGAACCTTGAGACCCGGACCAAATCTTCTACGCCTCTTTCTGCCTGCCAAATCAAAGAACTAGGAGTCTTGACCGATAGTTGTATAGAGTTTAGATTAGTTATAGGTGTTATTAGAGAGTTTTAGTATACGACCCCTGAATCACACGTTCACAACGTATACGAAAGACTGATAGGAAAGTGATAGTTGGTACTGGGTTGGAGTGAACCTTACAAGAGCAGAAGTAGGTAATAGTAGCAGTTTGAACCGCAAGTTGCTTGCCTCGGTGAGTGCATAAGTTACCAAAGTGTATGTAATACCTGTGTGGAACAGGAACTGTTTTACCAAGTTTTCCGTTGAGGATAAACTAGTCCTAAGAGTGGTGATTAGTATCCGGTACGAACTCCAGATCTAGAAGCTGGTGGCTGTCCAGTGATACAAGATGAGTTGGCAGGCGGAACAGGAACCAAAGGGTTTAAATAGGCATTTCCGTAGTTGGGTTGCAGGTATGGCAGCTAGTGTGGAACCTTAGGGCAGATCACTTAAATTAGACACCAAAAGTGTGACTAAATGTATTTTCATCTTTGTAACAAATGTCGGTATCCCCTTAAGTGGGATACCAACGGCCCTAATATCTTGAATAAAAATTTCCATTCCCGAAGATGGACACTTTAAAACCAAAAAAAAAATTTTAGATGGTTATAATATACTAAAAATAAATAGTTATTATAAAAGTATACAAAAAAATAAGGTTTTAACTAATTTTTATCCTAGGTGATATAATCTATATTGGGTGACCTGCACTATATGCACCCTTATCACAAAGATATTAACAGCTGATAATCAATAATGTTCATCATATTTTTTCTTATAAAATTACTATATAACCAATAGTTTTTTTTGTGAATATCTTTTCTTTTGATCCAGTGATCCAAATGACATGATTTTGGTATTATTGGATTCATTTTATTGAGATGAATCAAATGGTACCAAAATTATCTAAATCAAATTACAGTATTACAAGATATTCAAGTTTTTGTAAAATTTTATATATAAATATACAGATTTTAAAAAAATTTTTTATATAGTCTAGAGCAGAGTTGTGCATTTTTACTATCTCAGCCTTTTTTTGCTATGTTCTAATGTCCCAATGCTCTAGTGTTCCAAGTGTTCCAACTATGTTCCAAGTCTTAATTAATAATAAATTAATTTAAAAAAATATATAATTATATATTTTTTTAGATGCTAAATATATTTTTAAAAAAATTAAATTAGATTATCTTAAAAAAATTTTAAGTAATTTCAATTTATAAAATTGTTCTAAAATGTTTCAAAATGTTCCAACTCGTGTTCTAACTGCTCTATATACAATATGGTTTAGAAGAAGTCAAGAGCTACTATGTGAGTAAAGCTACAATCCTAAAGTTTTTTTGTTAGAAAATGTGAAAGCTAAAACAAGAAGTATACTTTTGGTTAAATATATTATTCTACAAAGCATAAAGCTTGTAGTTCTTTGCAAGTTTGGTACTTCTAATATTTTCCTTGTACTTTTTGAAATTTTATCAAAAAGCAAAAAATTTAGCTTACTCCTTAAAAGATTAGCAATGTTTACTCTATCCAAATTGAGAATGTACCTACCAAGTCTCAAGTAAATTTCAGGCTCTTTGAGATAAAAAATAAATGACATGTAAATTACTTTAAAGGAAATCAAAATGAAATTTTTTTCTAAAATGTTCTTTTAGATATAGTTTCTTTTTAATATATATATAATACTTAGGCAAAGCATTTTTTTGCACAGTATTATATAATTTTTATATTCTATACAGATCATAATAGTGCATAAGTTGTAGTTTTATTTTTTTTTTTGTATTTTTATATTATTTAGGTTAGCTTTTATTACTAGCAAAGAATTTTTCTTTGTTTCTCTTATCTTTCTGTTTTTACTTTGTTGATATTTGGTATTTATTTAGTTTTTGTAAATTTTTTTACTTTTTTTTCCCTCATATTTTTTTTACTTCGTTTTTTTTATATAGTTTAAAATCCAAATTTATTCTTTGGCAGAGCTGACACCTTTATTCTAATTTATCTATAAAGTGGTGTGACATGTCATATATAAGTGCTCTCAAAGTAACCAGATGGTGTTAAATTTGCAATATATTAAGAAGATTAAACTATTATTATTATGTATAATAGAATACTTCCTCCTTTTTCAATAAATATATTGGCAAAACTGTCAAAAAGTAAAAAAAAGATTATAAGTCAATTGTGTTTATATAGAAGTATAATTAATATAAAAATAATTATATTGATTTTGTATTTATAAAAAAGAAACTATAGAAAGGTTAAACTGTATTTAAGCTTTATATTTTAGGCCAAGCAAAGTAAATTTTCTGGTTTACATATCATAAATAATTTTAAATGACCTGCCAACACGGATTTTATTTTTTTATAATGAAAAAAATTTTTTATTTTTATTTTAAAATTTTTAGGAATTTATAATTTAGTGCACCATGCACCAAGTGCACCCCCACGTGATACTATTATGTAGATTAGTTCATTCATATAATTGGCTAATTTATGTCTTTATTTTGGTTTTATACTATTATAATAATAAATCTTCACTTTAAAGTAAAGTTTTGTATATTAAATATGAACATTCTTTCTAAGCTAGAATTTGGCTTTATCGCTAGTGAAATGTTATCCTTATAAAATACCTTAGAACCTTAGACTGTCATAAGTAAGTTATTCAAACAATGTGTATTGGTATATACGTAAGTATCTCTGATCTAGGGTTCTTGACATGGGGATCCTTGGCATGCCACTTATGGCATGCCACTATGGCATGCCTATGGCATGCCATTGGGTCTAAAGGCATACCATTAATTATAATAAAATATAAATATATAAAGATGCAATTTATATTTTTGAAGTTCAAAAAAAAATTTTTTATCCAATTAAATCAAACAAGTAAATCACATGTTTATGGCATGCCCTGGCATGCATTTTTGTACAAAATTTAGAATTTGGCATGCCATATGGCATGCCAAATTTTTTTATCGTGCCAAGAACTCTACTCTGATCCCACCATATCGAAATATACACGATTATATAAAACTTTTCATTTGCTATAAGTCCTGTGCATATAAGCACCATCAATAGAATCAGAAAGATTTATTAAAGAAATCTATCTGATTTCAATTTATCGTTGCCCATACAATCCCAGAATATTATAACAGGTCCCAGATCTCTGATCCCACCACATCGAAACTTTGCTCTGATCTAACATTTTATTATACAATAATGATGCCATTTGTTTTGATTATCATTTGGATCCTCTCTATCCTCTCTTTTTTTTGTTTCGCATTTTTTTTAGTCTCTACAATATTAACTTGCAAACAAATATTTAGCAAGCAAAATAAAAGCTATATTTACAGCATACGAAGAGAAATCTTGGAAGTTGATATAGAATATTGGTTTGTTGTTTTGTTCTTTATTTGATCTAAAATTCACTTTATTTTCGTTGTTTCACTCTTTGATATTCATCGTTTTGCTTCGTTGTTTTACCTACAACAATTTGTTAGCCAACAATAATATCGACAACATGTATGAAGAAATAATGGAACCTAACATAGAATACCTACCAGTTTGTTGTCTTCATATCTTTATAGTTTTTCGCTTATTTTACATATCATCATTGAACTTAACTTTAAAAAATATGTCAGCCAAAAAAACAATGAAATATTGGATGTTAATATGATAGCCCAGTTTGTTATTTTCGTTCTGTCCTTTAATTCAGTCTTGGTTTCATTATTTTCATTCTTTTGACTTATGATAATTTGAATCTTTTAAACAATACGGTCAGCCAACATAGTGAAAACATCACTGATAATTTACCTGAAAGTGCTGAAAGCACTGAAAGTAAATTGGCATATGAAACTGAAATTGAAATGGATCATTCTTTTGAAGAGGCATACTGTTTGGACGTAGAAGGCCTAAGTGCAAATATAGAGGCAGTTACGTTAAAAGAAGGTGATAGTTTTGATAATTTTGCTCAGGCAAAAAAATATATTAAATTTTATTCTGAATTCAAAGGTTTTAAAATTAGAATGGGTCGAAGTACTGCAATTAAAACAACTGGACGTGAGAAAATGCAGAGAAAGAGAACTATTTATTGTCATCACTTCGGCCAATATCATATGGCAAAACCTGGAGCAACAGCGGTTAAGCAAGGTTGCCAATGGCATGTTAATTTCTTATGACTGCTTAAACAGAATCCAGAACTTCGTATCTATTTGACAATATTGGTAGATGAGCATAACCACGAATTGTATCCCGAAGCACTAAAATAGGAACGTCAAAAGGCGTTTACAGAAGAAATGCGAGAGGACATTAAGTTCTATATAAATTAGTGCCATTTTGGTGCAACTTTGATATAAAAGATTCTCAAACAAAAATACCCACTTCATCCAATTTTTCAGAATGATCTATATGCCGAAATTTAGAAACAAAAGCCATCAGCATGGGAAAATGAGAACAATGCGACACAATTTTATAAAGAGTTACTAGAAAAGCAATGTGAAGATCCTTGTTGGTTCATAGAAGTGACTTGGGAAGCAGGTGCAAACACTCTTACCGTTTTTTTTTGGATGAGTCCGGACCAAATCATTTTGTGCCATGAGTTTGGAGAAGCTATTGGACATGACAACACAGCAGGAACAAACAAGTATCATATGCCACTATCGCTCTTTGTGGTCTGTGATGATAACATGAAATCTAGAATAGTTGCACAGGCTCTTGTTAGTAATGAAACTATTGAATTGTATCGATAGATTTTACAAATGACTAAGAAGGCCACACAAAAACAGATACCTGGAGTAGTTATCACTGACAGTGATCCTGCAATGGAAAGTGCAATTATAGCAGAATATCTAGCAGCTTATTATCTTCTTTGCATTTGGCACCTAAAAGAAAATATAAAAAAAAGCTTCGTAGAAAATTAGATCTACTTTTTGATGATTTTTATTCTGATTTTTGGAAATGTCGTAATGGTAACACCCTGAAATTTATTATTATTATTGGAACTAAATTATTACAAAATACCCAGCTTGGAAGCTAATATTCCAAAGACAGTTGTATGAACGATGCAGGTCTTGGGCACGCAGATTTACAACGACAATATTTATACTTGGGATTGAGTCAACGTTGTTTGTAGAAAATCAAAACGCTTGTATTAAGCGAATTGTTGAAAGTAGCAATACCTCACTTTGCGAACTTGGCAAGGTTCTTATCGATATTTCTGAAGACAAAGTGGGGCAAACTAAATACCAAGATCAAATTAAGAACATTTCTTTAACAGTAAATGTTGCAATGATTTTTCCCACAATTGAGATGCTCGTTAAACGTTACCTGCAGCCAAATGTTACATGGTTTTTGATCAACCAAATGAAAGAAAGCGTTTTCTATACTGTATATTATACAAGTATTAAAGAGGTCAAAGAGATGTCAACTAATGAACCATCCAATAGTGAGAATCTTGAAGATGAATATGATAGTGTATATATATGTGCACATTTTCTTTTGGACTGATTAAATTGTACAAATATTAGTGAGATCTGGAACGTATCTAGAATTACAAACAGTGATATTAATAATGTAGTTTTTTGTCTTGAGAATGGATTGTATAGTTGCACTTGCTTATTGCAACAAAAGCAAGGGCTTGTTTGTCGACACTTTTTTCACCTTCTGAATGTTACTAAGGTAGCATGATTTAGTATTAGGCTTATTAATGTTCAATGGATTTCTAGGAAACTTCATGAAGAGGCAATAGCCGAGAATGATCACTTTGGACTAAGATTTACAAGTGTGGAGAACAGTGGGATGCAAATAAGTCATGTAACTAAGCGATTTGAATGGCTTCACTCATTCATTTATATTAGTGAAGAGAATAATGTGAATGGAGATAATAACTTTATTGAAAAGCAATTATTTTATGGAAAGGTATGGGGTTTAGTGTGTACTGCAACAGACAAATGCTTGCTATATAATGATACTGAGTTTGTTAGTATGATTGAAAATTATCTAGCAAACATGCATGAAAAAGAGGCTCAGCAAACAAGTCAGAAAAGTGATTTAAATGACTCTGACAAAGAGAATAATTTTTCAGATTTTCAGCTTAGAAATCCATTAAAAGTTTCTACAAGAGGTAGACCAAAATTAGCAAGTTATTGTAATAATAGTAAGCGAAATTTACAACCAATACATGATGAGTCAGCTACAAAACAAAGACGTCAAAATCAATGTAGTTATTGTAAAAAAGTTGGTCACAATATTGCTACATATACAAAAAAGGATATCGATGATGAGTAATGTATTGTTTATTGTTTATAAATTGATTAGTAAATTTAGAATGTAATATCAATATATATAAGTATGTACATGCTAATACTTCCATAATAAATATAAATAAAATAAAATTAAAGTTAGGGTTAGGGTTAGGGTTAGAATGAACAGGGGTTACCCTAGTAATATTTGAGAAATATAAAAGGGGTGCACTAAGTGCATATGCACCAAATTATTAAACCCATAATTTATTAAAAAAAAATTTAATGAGATTTATTTAATAATGTATACTTAATAATGTATATTTAATATTTAAAGATATAAATACTTAAGAAAAATATTTAAGAAGAATAATCGTGCAACACATACATCAATACGAGCAAGATCAACAATGCATCCTTTTTTTTTAAAAAAAAAAACATATCTTTTTTTAATAAAAAAGGCGTTAGATCACAAACATGTTATATAGAATTTATTGAACTAATTAAATAATGTGCATTTATTGAAATCTGTATATACTATATTTTGATTGGTTATTAAATTTATTAAATAAAAAATTTCAAATTTTAAATTAGCAAAAATTGACTCAGCCGGGATATGAAAACCAGAAAATTTACTTTGCTTGGCCTTATTTAAAAATTTTTTGCAATATTTTAAAAGCTTTTGCAAAAATTTTTAAAATTTATTTTTTTTAAAATTTTTAAAAAATTTTGTGGAATTTTTTGCTATTTTTGTATATTAAAAATTTTTATTTAAATTTGCTAATATAACTTTAATTTAATTATAACTTTAAAAATGATTTTTTAATAGACTAGTAACAATTACTACCTGTAAATTTAGTAAAATTTTTAAATAAAATTAATTTTTGAAATATTATTAATTTTTAAAAGAAAATTCTAATTTATACTACAGATAATTATTACCATTACCTATAGTGTTAATACTGTCTTCCTCTATATAGTCACCTCCTATATAATCACATCATAGTAAAACCTTTTTATAATCACACCAAAATCTGCAACCACTTTACTAATAAAATTATAAGAAAATACCTTTTAGTATTTTAAAACCTTACTTATGAAATCACTTTTGAGCATTAACAAAAAAATTTCTTACAAAACTTTACTATAAACTGTGTCTTTGTCCCATCCCCTAACTCTAACTATAAAAACAATTAATTGTTGTTTTAAAGAAAATTATTTTGCTGTTTTGTTATATCTAATTATCGTTATGTAAAGTAAATCACAATTTTCTTTTTAAAAATCAAAAAATTATTTTTTTTTATTTAAAAAATATATATTTTTTGTCAAAATTTTATTACTGCATAAATATTGTTTATTTATAAAAATAGAGGTTTAAACAATATATAGTTCAAAAGAACTTTACTAAGAAGTGCACCGTGGACTTTGTGCCCTCTATTTTTATATCTCAAAATTTTACTAGGATAACACCTACTGCACTTCTAACAAAAAATGATCCTCGCGCAATTTTGTATTAATCTTGACTCTAACCCTAACCCTAACCCAACTTCAGGCAAATTATTACTAGTACATTTGGGAGCACAGGGGGCACAGAGTGCACGGGTGCATTTTTAGATTATTTCAATTCAAAAATCAAAGTATATTAGAATTTAAAATAAGGGAGCTGACAAAAAAGAGGTAATTATAGCCCCTCTTCCTCTATCCCCCTCTCTACCTAATAGAAAGTGGGTAGAGGGGGGCAAAAAGGGGTAAAGAGGGGGTAAGGTGGATAATAAGTGGGGTAGAGGGGGTAGAGAGGGGATAATTACCCCTTTTCAGTCAGCGCCTTATTTTTTTTCGTTTTTTAAATGCTTTTTTTTTTTTAAAAAAAAAAAAATTAATGTGAAATAAAAAATCAATACATAGTTGAAACTCAGGTCTTTCGAAATTTATTTTGAATTGGAATTTAATATCTTTTAATCATGACATGACACACCATCTAACAAGCGTAGGAAATAAATGATACACGAATATTTTTAATAAATGAATAGTTATATAGGCCATTATAGCCCTCTTTTCGGTATTTATCCAAGCTAATAACTGGTTCTGATTATTTTTAAACATTATTATCAATCCGACATTTTAAACAGTACACAAAAAAATAGTATAAATACTTGAACTTTTTTATTGTTATAATGTTCTCGTAAAAATGATAGAATAGTGTCAACTATTAAAGGGCCTACAGTAGAAATGCTATAATAATTAATTGTACCAATAATGTCAAACCTAAATAAAGACGCTACTGAGCGTCTCAAGAGTTTAAAAAAATAAAAAATAATGTAATAACGTTAAGTCCCGCACTATACATGTGAAAAATAATTGGAATTGAAATCCTAATACATTTACCATAACAAGCTATAACAAGCCAAGCCAATAGTAAGGAAAAAATAGACAATTATGTGGGAAGGAACATGTTAGAATTTATGCGATTTGGCTTGCATAGATGTTAGTTAACATACATTGTGCTCTAGGTAGTTATATTGATACATAGCTATGAATTACCTAATAATTGTTTGCACTACCTGCTCCTTCAGATGTACCTCTTTTTTCGATCCTTTAACTATTAGTCAATTTATGTAATCACGATACCATCAGAAACTAGTGTAAACCAATTAATGCCGAGTTTTGTGAATACTGTGAACATAGTGAGAAAAATATTCATTAATCATTATCAGAGAGTGCACAATGAGACACACAATGAGACTAGAGAATTTTAAGGATATTCAAAATAAAATAAATTTCTTAAATAATATATTACACTTTCACTGTCCCGTGAAAAGCTTGATTCATCAAGCGAAAAAAATACAAAATCAAAATTTAAAATTCTTAAAATACATTACATAATCAAGATTACTTAGTCTTGCTAAAGCAAATGAAACAATACCGAATATAAAAAGTCAAGAACGACTTCTTTGACGTGTAATATAATTTCTTTTTAAATTTCAAAAACTTGAGAATAATTAATTCATACTGGACCACCACCTCTTCTACCAGGTGGTCTGGGTCTTGAAAAAGCTAATTTTGGCGCTACTTCAGATGGAGGATGTAATTCCTCTAGAATATAAGATTTTGTAAGGTCGTTTGGATCACTTGTTTCCAACTAATGTAAAGTATTAAAAACTTAGTAAAATAACAGAATACAAATTTAAGAAATATTGAACCTTTAATATCAAGGGTAAATAATAATACCTTTTTTGCGATTGTAAGTCCGCACTCACTCTCACCATATGAGATCACAGATCCACGACATGATGAGTATAACATGCGTTCCCGAATTTTAGACGAAGTTGGACAAGTATATATAAAAACTAAAGACAAGAGGTAGAATTAGCATAATTGTGATAACTATAAAATTATAAAATCTAACCGTATTATTTAAAAGTTATAATTACCAGTAGATCGAAAATCTTGTCCTTCATGAGTATGTTCATAAGCAAAAAAGGAGAACCTAGGCGCTTCAGATGATATGGTATTTGCCAACTGATCAATATCGATTTTACTGGTAGAATCGAGTTCAATTCTTTCATTCTTGACATCCAATGACTATATATTAATATATTAAATTAATATATTAACGATTGATCGCTCAAAGAGAAATATACAATAACAAAGAGATAACTTATGAATGGTTATTACAAGTTGCACAAGATTAAAATCTGATTCACTTTGATTCAACGACTTTACCGCAGCTGTGGCTTCGTCAGATAAAGGAAAGGCAATACCAGCAACATGAGATTTTCGTGCTGAAGTACTATATGAACTGGCGCTTGCCTATGAATATGGTGTTATCTGTAATATCAGATATTTACGTAATAAATTAATAAATTCAATACACAAACTTACCTCAGCTGCTTTGACTTCAGCCAATTCTTTTTCACGCTGAGTCAGCGGCGCATCTGCGTTTTTGTGACGTTTATGCTTTTCATATTCTTTAAGTGAGAACTCAGTCTACGGAAAATATGATTTTAATAATGATCAATTACGTAATTGATGCGGGATTTAATAAATAGTCTTACTTACGATAGCAGTACCATGCATAGAATCTACGAAACGATAATCACCCAGTTCTTTTGTCAAAGTAGCACGAGTGGAAGCGTACAATGTTTTGTCTCTGACCTTATATTAATTGAATGAATAATAAAATAAGAAAATGCAAGGTTTCGGAATTTTAGAAATTTTATCACAGATCAAATTCACCTTGGCATCATCAGGAACATAAGACAAAAATATCCATTCATAATCTCCTGAAGGCGATTTAGTATCAAGTCGATAAAGAATGTAGCATGGAATCTTTTCTTCCAACGATTCTTGAACACCAACAAAATCTATTATATACACATTGATGAGTAAATTAACAAGTAAACGATACATTTTAATTTTTTTTTTAACTCGGATAACATCAACTTACCATCATTCCAGCTATTATTTACTTCTAACGTTTTACTTGAGACCAAGGATTCTTTAAAAAATTATAATATTAGTGCAAGAATCGAGCAAAAATGTTTAATAAGTGTAAAATAAGCAAATTTTCGTTTACCATTATCTATTGACACACGTATAAGCCTGTAATTTCCAGTTGAGACAGCATCGCTGAAGAGTTCAGCAAGTTCTTTAGATACTGTATAAAACTAAAACATAAATTTTTTACATTACAAACAATTATTTCTGATAGTTATAACTAAAAACTGACCCTGAATCCCAGATTGAGTCATGGTTTCTATCAAACTACTAATTTGTTTAATTTGTTCGAATGTATAAAGTTATGCAAATTTGATTTGGTGTCTTTTAACATGTGATATGTTGACTACGATCATTCCCAAATAAGAGAGAGGGGAATCGAATATGCTGCATTGTTTGGTCATAAACTCTAAATTTCAAGCTTGCTTACGTATGTACAGTACGTACGAGAAAAATTAATTCGTTTATTCTGCAAAAATAATTTTGGATTTAATAATGTTCTCTTCGCACTTATAGCATTTCCGGTGTCCGAAAATAAACGTTAACTTGGTGTGTTTGTTGTATCATCTCACTTAAAAATTGGAAATGCCGTTTTGTAAAGATTCATATTAGAATTCTTTGTCATCCTTATCATATAGTTACTATGATCGAATCAAAGTGCTGACTAACCCAGTGTCGTTTTTTAGACCACCACGTGTGTTTCTCATTTTGTTTTTTGGAACTTTCAGTACAGCTTTGATCAAATCAGTTTGACTGTAACGAATGGAAACTTATCTGTTATTTTGATGCTCGTCAATTTATAAACAAAGTCACGTATGAATTCAATTAAATAGACAATCTTATTATTTGGTTTTTGGAGCAATATATTGACTCAGTATCCTCGAATAATTGATTCTTTCAAATATCTCATTGTTTTATTAATTGATGTCAGATAAAATTTGCACATTGTATAAAGACTTTACAACTTTTTTTATAAATTCTGGGACATCTAATAAAAATTATCCGAATGATTTTTTGGCCGATCTGGTCAAGTTATTGATTTCGACATGATCGGTATTAGTAAAAAAAATATATATTTTTTACATCATTTTTGTCCTACAGATAATTTAATCATTATAATATAACATATTCAACCTTATTAAATTTTGTTTGAACACTTGTACATGTTGGGTGTGCTTAGTTTGCGTGAAAGTTTATGGTAATGACTGTTCTTATTAACCAATAAATCTTAATGAGAATATAAAAAAGGCTCTGGATATAAAATAAAATTTTATAATAGATATACGCAGCTGCTACTTTAAATCAAAATTTTCCAAATTTTGAGCAAAGATATCCTGACAACCATCAAGGCAAATTTGATGGACATTTTTTTATATGGATTCTATAGATTCATAAGATTCAAAGAAAACATTTTTATTGAATTTGACTTGGTGGTTGTCAAGTTATCTTCTCAAATAATTCAAAAGTTTATCAAAATAGAAACTGCCAAATTTTTTTCAGACTTTGAGCAAAGATTTCTTGATAGCCACTAAGTTAAATTCAATGAACTTTTTTTTATTTGGATTCTATTAATCCATAGAATTCAAAGAAAAAAGGTTATTGAATTTATATGGGTAATTGTCAAGATATCTTGGTTCATAGTCTGAAAAAAATTTAGCGCAGCTTCTATTTTGATAGACATTTTGAGTTATTTGAAATTTTGAGCGAAGATATCTTGACAACCACCAAGTCAAATTCAGTAATTTTTTTCTTTAAATTCTATGATTCTATAGAATCTATATAAAAAATGTCCATCAAATTTGACTTGGTGGTTGTCAGGATATCTTTGCTAAAATTTGAAAAAATTTAAAAATGATGGGGGCTTGAATTACAAATTTGGGTATAAATAGCAGCTGCCTAAATAATATACTACACAAATAGGAGCTAATATTAAAAATTTAGATACAACCTAGAATTTGTTAGTTGGATTAAAAATGCAACTAAAAGTTGATATTCTAAAAATCAAGATTTAATTAGAATTTGTCAAAAATGTGGTTCAAGGCAAAGAAAATCAGGATGAAGTATCAAAACTTACCAATATCCAAGTGTTTTGCAATTTTTTGAACTGATAAGCCTTCTAAATTTTATTTACTGGATCGGCCAAACAATTATTTAGCTGATTTTATCAGATGTTCTAGTAATTATAAAAACAGCTATAATTAAAATCAAAAAATCTTAAATTGGATAGAAGATTCCAAATGGTGGTTTTCTAATTTATTCTCTATACAAACATAATCACCTTCCTAACATTTTATTAATGTTGTTTTTTATATTTTCAAGCTTTTACTTTTTATTTGTGCTAGTAATACAAACCAAAAAGGGACTCTAATTTTGTAAACAAACTAAAGTACTTAAAATTAGGACACTACTGCATTAGCATTAGAGATTATAGAGATAGAATTTCATTATGTACAAAATTTTTTTCCTTTGACAATCCTGCTGGTGTCACTTTCTTAATGAGTTATGACAACCCTAGTTATCATTTTTATCTCTACCAATTGTAATCTGACTTTCTTCAGCTTGCTTTTATATCACCCAGAAGCAACCTGTCGCACCGACCGCTGTAGTGGCTGGATATCTTTGCAGCCAATTTTCAGACTGCAACTGCCATGAGTTTATGTAGTTTCTATATTGTCCAGAATTCAGCCTCACATTACGTCTTGTGACTTCAGTTATTCCAAATTGGAGTTCTGGCACAGCTCTCATCACCATAACCTTGATTGCAGATTACTGCCCATTCTACAAATTAAGTCTGTCAATTAATGTCCCAGGTTCCTGTATTCTGTGGTGTTGCAGTTACCTAATTTAGCCTCATCTGGCAGGCTTTCTTACAAATCGTCGCCACTTGGATTTGAACTGGCAACCTTGCGATTTGAGACCTTGAAGCATAACTGCTATGCTATTGGACCCAAGATCATATGCACAAAATTTTGATTCTGCTATTTTTAATTAATTTACTATTACTTTTCTTTATTATTTTATAGTGTTTTAGTATCTGCACAAATGCTAAAATAATATAATGAGATTTAAAAAAATCAAAACTTATATATTGTATCAATGTATTTATTGTAAAAGTCAATTACACATATAAAATATAAACTAATCGAAATCACTAATTTGGTTACAAGTAGTTATATATACAAAAGACCAACAAACACCACCTTTGATCATGAAATATTTTTTGTTCATATTCATTCTTTTTAGTATTTGCTTATATATACTATTTAATAAAATCAAACCTAGCTCTTCATTTGGTTATTAACATTTTTTTACTTTATTAATACTACAAGCAAAAATGTATACTGATTTAATGAGATAAAAAATAATATTGATAACTATTATAATGTTAAAAATGATAAACCAATAATGAAATTGAAGAAACAATAATATTAAAATTGACATATAGATAATTGTAAACTTTTTGCTATATTCACCAACTATTCTAATTATTCAGATTATAAAAGCAAGCATTATAGCATAATGGAAATTGGTTTTTATTGGCTATCGATTTTGGTTATCAAATCAAATATGATTGGCCAATAAATCATAAATCTTTATAAATTTTTTATTAATAGTCACAGAACATGTCTATATAAAATGCTTTGTATTGTTGTTATTATAAAGCAAATAAGTTAACTACCTCAATTTTTATATAAATTTATACAAAAATTTATTTAAATTTTATTTTTGTAAAAATGTATATATAAACCTTTCTTTAAATTTTAAATATATATTTTTTAGCATTTAATAATCTTAAATTTAAAACCAAAGTTTTTAATCTCTGGTAGTTTGAAGTTAATCTTTTTTTAAAGTTACTAAATTTTTTACTATGTTCTTTAACTCAAATATGTAACTCACCCTATATAATAATATAATTAGTTAAGATGCCATTAAGTAAAAGCTTTTTGTACCCTAATTAAAAGTTAAAATAGAGGTTCTTCTGATACTAATGGTAGTTCAATCATCAAAATTGGCTTGGTGGATCCCATGATACTTGGATTCAAAGAAGAGAACATAAGAATCTGCAAATTCACTATTATACAAAGTATTATTAACTATAATACTTCATGTAACAGTAAATTTGTAAATCTTCATATTTCTTCTTTGATCCAATTATCATGGAATCCACCAAGCCAATTTTGATGATTGAACTACTATTAGAATCAGAAGAACTTCCTTTTTAACTTTCAATTAGAGCACAAGAAGCCTTTACTTAATAGCATCTTTCATATTTAAAGATTATTTTAAATTGCTCATTTGACCTAAAGCATATAGTAAAGAATTCGATCAACTTTAAAGAAATATTAACTTCAAACTACTGGAGATTAAAAACTTTGGCTTTAAACTAAATATTATTAAATATTAAAGAATATATATTTAAAATTTAAAGAAAGATTAATATATACATTTTTACAAAAATTAAATTTAAGAGTAGAGTCCAATATAGATGATTTTTCATATGATATTGATATATAATAAAAGTTATACATAGGTTACAAAAATATGCTACTTTTAAAACTTTTAGATTTACTATTAAAAATGGATCAAATTTCAATATTTTTTAAACTGTAATATAGGCAAATTTGCTTGCTTAAATTTTTTTAGCAAGCAAATTTGCTTGCTAAAAGTTATAGATTAAGAGATAGCACATATCAAACCTTCTATTTATAGTAGTAAAAATCTAAACCTTCTGTAACTTGAAGAAAACTACTTATATATATGGTCAAATTCTCTGTAATGAGCTCAAATTTTCTGTATAACACAAAATTAGTAATTCCAATTAGTTTATATCATATAATTTTTGTAAACAATTTGTAATACCAATTATTAAACACATGTTTCTTAGTTAAAATCTAACCAATTTTAATAATTTTACTACTGTTAAAATTAGAAAAATCTATACTACATCTTTTTAGAAATTAAAAGTACTATATGTTTCTAAAAATAAACTACCCTTTTTGGCCAAAAAATTAACAAAAAATGTAAGAATTGCTTATTTTCAAATTGTAGAATTTTTTAAAAAATTGAAAAACATACTAATAAAAAGTTGACCAAATATCACCAAATTTTTATTATAAGTATATTTTGTTGTTCTGAACAACTTTACTTAATAACACTTTTAAGGTTTACTTAGTAAACTTTAGATTAGACTTTTATACATAGCAACTGCTAATGATTTTTTTAAAAATTTTTAAAAAAATAATGAGGAAACTTCTTTTGAAGATGGCTTATTTTTTAGAAATATACAGTAGTTAACTCAATATAATTTTTTTTAATTTTAAAAAAATTTTACAATTTGTTTTGTATATAATTTGCAAACCCTTAAATGATTTTTTGTATAAATTTATAAAGACTTTGAATATCTAGTACAGAGGTTATATGTTATATATTTTAGCAAAACCTCTAATTTGAGAAAAAAAACAATTTTTGGCAATTATCTTGGCATCAAGTAGTCCAATTTGAATAGACTTTTTTTAAAATAAAGCTCTTAGTAAGGCATATCTAACAAAAAAAGCTTATTCAATTCTAATTATTGGTCATCTCGTTTGTTCTGGCCAAAAAAAGCTAAAAATTAATATTGTCTATATATAAAAATTTTTAAATTTTAATAACTTATCAATAAATTTTTTTATGTCATATAATATAGGTCTTGGGCTATCTTTTGATATATATTTTACTATTCTTTTATAAGCAATTTGTTAAGTAATAAATTTTTTAAAAATTTTAATTTTTAAAAAAAAATTAAATTTTTTTTAAAAAAAATTGGATTTTAAGCATTTTCACAAGCTATATGCAGTGTAACAGTTTGTACTATGCAAGTGCATAGCTATGCATATCCTGAATATACAGTTAAAATTTGAGCTTAATTGGATCAGTGGTTGTTAAAATATAAATTTTTAAAGTTTTTTAAAATTTTATAACTGAATTACTATGTTGTACAAAAGTTGTAAAAAATTACTAAGTAATTTTTGTGCAACTTTTGTAAAACATAGTAATTCGGTTATAAAATTTTAAAAAACTTTAAAAATTTATATTTTAACAACCACTGATCCAATTAAGCTCAAATTTTAACTGTATATTCTAGAGTTCCTCAAATTCAAATCAAATATTGGATCAATTTGAATTTGATCAAATCAAATTGATTCTGATTTGAATTTGATTTGATTCAAATATTTGAATTTGAATTTGATTTGAATTTGAAATTTTAATAGTAATTTTCAAATCAAATCAAATATTTGTCAAATCAAATCAAATTTAGGCATATTTGAATTTGATCAAATCAAATATAGTCAAATTTGAATTTGAATTTGATCAAATATTTGATTCAAATATTTGAATATCAAATCAAATTGTGGAACTCTAGTATATTCAGGATATGCATGGCTATGCACTTGCATAGTACAAACTTGTTACACTGCATATAGCTTGCGAAAATGCTTAAAATCTATTTTTTTAAAAAAAATTTAATTTTTTTTTTAAAAATTAAAATTTTTAAAAAATTTAATATTTAACAAATTGCTTATAAAAGAATAGTAAAATATATATCAAAAGATAGCCCAAGACCTATATTATTTGACATAAAAAATTTATTGATAAGTTATTAAAATTTAAAAATTTTTATATATAGACAATATTAATTTTTAGCTTTTTTTGGCCAGAACAAACGAGATTACCAATACTAAATTAGAAGTTATTTAAATAAATATAGTTTTGTTATTTTTAGCAAATTAGATCAAAATTGGCCAAAATCTAGTTATGATCTATATAAGAGATATCTGGGGTCCCAATATATATAAAATTAAGATAAATTAACTCATTTAATTTATAAGTAATAGCAATGCATAAGAATATGTTCTATAACTATTAATAATATAGCATCTTGAGTTATATAACAAAATTTTTTATTAATGCTTTTTTTATACTTTAATAGATCTTTTTAAATATTTAGATCAAGTAAGATCAAGTATTTAAAAGGACTTATATATAAAAGGTAATGAAGGAATAAACAGTTTAGTAGTTACTTTAATTTTTGCAACTTAGAAGATAAAAAAGTTAGTAACATGCACTTATATAATGCTTTATTTTGTATCTTTTAATGTGTTTTATAATTTTTATATATAAACTTATGCTCTTCTATATTATCTTCTGTTTCTTTGGGATTTGTAATTCTTTAATTCCATTTTCCTAAATAATATTATTTGCTTTTTTTCAAGTTTTCTCAAAAATAAATTAATATTTTTGTATATACCATTCTTATAGTACTATTTACAATAGTAGCATCCTTATTCTATTTTGTTATAGCAGTACTAATAAAAACTATAGCTACAAGTCAAAACAAATAATGGGTGTTACATATTAAAATAGCCCTTTTTGCAATTTTTTGAAAATTAAATTTTCATTAGATTTATATAAATTTTGTCATAATTGATATTTTTCAATTATAAATAAAAGTCAATTTGTATAATAAAAAATCAAGATAATTGATAATTGTAAAAGAAAATTATATGAGGCCGCATAAGGCTGACACATCATGAGATTACCTGATAGTTACCTATTACATTTAACCAATCAAAATCGTAAAATTTAATTAATTCTGAATCAATCCAAAAATCAAAACAAATGATTAAACTCAATTATCTCAAAATAAATTGTATATAAAAAAGGGCTGTTTAATATATAACCCCCTATATGATTATTTAATGACAGTCTTAGACTATTACCAGAAAATTTATTTAGGATTTTGATAAATTTAGCAGGTTTATATTTAAAAAAATTAAAATGATTATTAGTTAGGGTTAGAGTCCGAACTAGTATTAATATTTGATTAGAGTGTGCATATATATATGCAAAATTAAGCGCTAAAAACTTTAATTAGAGGCCCAAGACTAGTTTACTTAATGAAATTTCATGTTATTTAAAATTTTTGATTTTTTTTCCTAATTTTTCATTCGTTTTGTCATACAAGATCCTGTGATCTAATTGGCCAATCATATTAACCAACCTCCAATTATTATATAGATTTATAGTATTATTAGTATAATATATATATAATATCTTTAAGCATTTATAATTTAGACTACCATATAAGTTTACTAAATATTTTTAAACATTTAATAAGATTCCTATTATTATTACCTAAAGAATTACCTCTAAGTATTTAATTAAATAAATATAAATTTTTTAATCATTGAGATTATTTATTACACAATTTAAAATCATTTATACAAGTATATTATCTAAAATAATATTTTATTTTGGCAAATAAAATAAGGATTTTTCTATATATCTCTGGGCAGAGATATATAACTTATATATCTCTGGCCTATTGACCAATCAAAAAACTCGAATGTCATGTGACAAAGCTTCGATCAATAGCTCGACATTGAACAATATCTCCGACCTAAAAAACCGAATCGCCTCTAAGTACCTAATAGGTACGTACGTCGTACATGCATACGTATGTACGTACATACGATTATCATTGTGTGCTACATACCAAAACAAAGAATTTTAGAATTTTCTCTGCACTAACGCCCTTAAATATACAATAACAAAACCGTCAAAAAAAAAAGTGATTTAAAGCTGTTACCCTTTGTAAAGAAATCAGAGAAAGTAGTTGCCTCTCTTTAAACCGAACCTAGATATGAACACTCAGTAAAATAAACTAAACATTAAATTTTGTTACGTATAATGTACGTACGGGTTAAACCCAAAAAAAAAAAAAAAATTTTAATCTCTTGAACTTTTGAACCTATTTACCTAACAAGAACCATAAGTTCGTTAGTGATTGTATAAAATTAAACCAACATTCATTGGTAATTAAACAAACGAAGAAGCCAAACATTTCACGACTTAAAAAGCAAAGAAATTCCAAACCAAAGTCCTTTGGACTTGAAAAAAAAATCGTAGTAATAATGGCCAACATACAAATAGAAGTAGAGTCTCAAGCACGACTTATTCTTGGTAAGTTTTAATCGTTTAATATTATACAGGGAGTATTAGCATTGGACATACGTCCAATGCCAACACTGTATACTAGAGTTGGCCCAGAAACCACATGATGCTAATTTGTCACATGCTATTACTTATAAAAATCAAAATAGATCGTCGATTTTTTATAAGTAATAGCATGTGACAAATTAGCATCACGTGGTTTTGGGGCCAACTCTACTGTATACAATGTTTTATGTAAAGCTAATAGCCATTATTGATATTTTAAGAACCAGAACCCGAGTACACATTGGACTCTGAGATCTCATCTGAATCCGAAGCTTTATCGGAACCTGAAGCCCCATTAGAACCTGAAGCCTCATTGGAATCTGAGTCCCCGTTGGAACCTGAGTCTCTGTTGGGACCTAAATTCCCGTTGGGACCTGAATCCCCATTGGGACCTGAATCCCCGTTGGGACCTGAATCCCCGTTGGGACCTGAATCCCCGTTGGAACCTGAATCCCCGTTGGAACCTGAATCTCCGTTGGAATCTGAATCCCCATTAGAACCTGAATCTCCACTGGAACCTGAATCTCCACTAGAACCCGAATCCCATTAGAGTCGCTTTTTCAGTATAGCTAGGATTATGCCTCTCTTGAGGCCTTTAAATATATTTCTGATCAATACGCTGAAGCAAGCGGATTTAAAGTGATTTTCTTAAAGGGTAACAATCGTAGCGATGGCTTGCGCACTACTCAAGTTTTTGTCTGCGATCGCTCTGGTGTGTATAAATCTAGAAAAAATCTGACCAAGAAAGGCAGAAATAAAGTATCAAAAAAATGCAACTGCCCCTGGTCTGTTCGTCTTAATCATAATCCAGAAGACAACAAATATTATATTTCCCAAGTTGATCTACGACATAATTATCAACTTATTCTGCCCCAACTTATGCACATTTCGCCTAGCAACCATGAAATACCAACATTTATTAAGGAGGAAATTTTTACTTTGAAAAAAGCAGGAATTTCGATACCACAAATCCAATTTCTTCTTACAGTAAAATACAGACAGCCGCGAAGACGTGGGTAATGAAGGACATGTATAATCTGATTGATACTGATTGTATGTTACGTCGTGAATTTCAAGCCCATGATTTTCTTCTCCTCCTCCAACAAAAATGTAATAATGACCCCGAATTTTCTTATGAATTCGAATTGGACAATAACAATCGATTAAAGCATGTACTCTGGGTTTATGCATCACAAAAGCGAAAATATATGCGCTTTCACGATACAATTGTGTACGATAACATATATAAAAGCAATTATTTCTCGATGCCTTTTGGGGTGTTTACAGGCGTCACAAATAATGGTCTCTCTTACTGCACTGCTGGTGCATTACTTCGGGATGAAACGTGCTCAAGTTTTGAATGGCTTTTTGAATCCTTTGTTCGTATTTTTGGCACTGCACCCTATACTATTCTTACGGATAACATCTCGCAATGTCCAATGCTATCCGTTTAGTCTTTACCAATAAGCACGGTACCAAGCATGATCTTTGTATCTGGCACATGTTGAAAAATATAAGGTCTAATATAACCTCTAAACTTGGAAAGAAATATAATATGTTTCACGCAGATCTTATGAAATGCCTAAATCATTATATTGATCAAGACAAGTTTGAGGAGCTGTGGAATTTATAATGGAAAATGATAATTATGCTGAAGCAAAGTCGTGCCTGGAAGCTCTTAGTCGGTGGCGTGAACGTTGGGCCCCGGCGTATTTAAAGGATTACTTTTTCGCTGATATGTCGTCAACACAAAGAGGGGAATCGATGAATAGTTTGTTAAAAGGGTTTATCGATTGTAAGACAAGGCTTACAGAATTTTTGGCCGCCTTTGAACGTGCACTTGATCTCCGTGAAGAGGCTGAGCATATTTCTGCCTACAAGGAGCTTGTTTATCCTATCCCTCTGACTTTCCCAAACCCTATCGAAAATCAAGCCGCTAGCTGTCTGACGCGGTATGCTTGGAAAAAATTTGAGGCTGAGTGGAGTGCGAAAGACACATATGTGTGTGAAGAAATAACTGATTATGATGATGTGCGTTGTTTCAAATTGTCACGTTACGAAAGGCCTGAAGTTATACGTCGGGTTTACTATGATGGTCGTGTACTTTCTTGTTGCTGCCGTAATCTTGAGTTTGCTGAAATAGTTTTCGGCATTCTCTTGCGGTTGCAGTTCGTCTATCTCTCGCTTATCTCGATCCTGTTCACTTTCCAAAACGATGGCAAAAAGATCCGCCCGAGTTGGAGCTTGCAAAAGACTATGTCAATTTTTATAGCTATTCACAATCACAAGTCCCAGGAATTTTAGCATCGCATGAATCATCTGGTGAAGGTGACTCTCGAATCCGGTTTATGCGAATCCAGCGATTATCAGGGAAATTGCAAGCAAAATTGCAACGGACCCTGATAAATGTGCAGATTTTACGTTGTACCTCGAGAAGTATTTAGAGGCGATATATTCCGTTGACAATGATCTTGGTTCTACTTCGGCATCCCCGGAGCTTCCAATAATCAACAATCCTATAAAGAGCAAGGCTGTTGGACGACCAAAAAGAGGAAGAATCAGAAGCGAAAAGGAGAATGTACCTGTAAAAATGCGAGGCTGACCAAAAAAAAATCTTGAAGTGGTCCCGACCCAGAACCAAGGTGATGACGTTAACTTAAGCCAGCCACGAAAGCGAGGCTGACCAAAAAAGCATCTTGAAGCTCTTCCTTCCCGGAACCAAAGTGAGAATGCTAACTTAAGCCAGTCACGAAAACATGTTCGTAATAATGTCTAAGGTAAAATTTTTTTCCATTATATTTTTAATTATTTATAAGGTAAAAGCTAATCGGCTTGCAACGATATTTTAGTAAAGTATTTTATAATTTTTTGGTTCTGAAGATTTATTATGCGTGATGCATTATGAATGAAAGAAATAAATGTTTGAATTATGTCATCAAACAGTGAATTGCACAAAATCCAGTTTTTTTATTTAAATGTGAAAACTTTTAGGAACTTTAGTTTTAAGACCATGTTCAAATTTTACCTCAGTTTTGTTATTTTAAACATTGCTGATTTTACTTTATTCATTTTGAATCATTATTATATTAGCCACTGTTTACAGTATCCTCCTCTTCATTGAATAAGACCCGAGTAACTAGATTGATTTACTGCATTTAATATGGTATATCCACAAATATGGTACCCGGAGTACGCATGGGTACTATTCAATTTTAAAAAATCAAGTCTGTAAGCAGTGGTCAACAATAATATTTGATACAGAGATCACTATATTTGTAATCGATTTCGTGCTTTTTGAAAATTTTGACAAATCTAACCATCCAAACTACTATGTCGCTACAGCGAGTAAGTATAGTAACAGACCACCATAAAAATAATTTTTACGCTTATGTTACCGCAAGTATGATAACTGTCATTACAATAGTCGGTAAGTACAGTAATAGAATTTTACGATTATTCCAGTATAAAACTAGCGTCACCCATTTATCTAAATCACTTATGTACCGCAATGGTTGGCAGATACGGCAATATGTAAATCACTATATGTATCACGATTATTCCAATACAAAAAACTAACATGTCCATATCTAAAATAAACCATTTTATGTTATCACAATAGTTGGTAAGTACAATAATAAAATTTTTTACAAGTAAATCGCTATAGAATCACGATTATTGCAACTAACATAGCCTTATCTTAATTCTTATATTATCGCAATAGTCAGTAAGTACGGTAAAGAATTTTTTTACAGTAAATCGTTATAGAGATCATAATTATTCCAATTCAAACCAACATAACTCTATCTAAATATCTTATGTTACCACAATAGTCGGCAAATACGGTAACAGAACTTTCTTTTTTCTTATAGCAATCACTACAGAAATTATGCTATTCCAACACAAAACTAACATAATATCACTTACGTTGCTACAATAGTGGGTAAGAATTTTTTACAGCAAATCGATATAGAATCACGATCGTTTCAAAACTAACCAACCCTACCTAATCGCTTGTATCATCAATAGTCGGCAAATACGGTAACAAAATTTTCTTATAGCAATCACTACAGAAATCATGTTATTCCAACACAAAACTAACATAATATCACTTACGTTGCTACAATAGTGGGTAAGAATTTTTTACAGCAAATCGATATAGAATCACGATCGTTTCAAAACTAACCAACCCTACCTAATCGCTTGTATCATCAATAGTCGGCAAATACGGTAACAAAATTTTCTTATAGCAATCACTACAGAAATCATGTTATTCCAACACAAAACTAACATAATATCACTTACGTTGCTACAATAGTGGGTAAGAATTTTTTACAGCAAATCGATATAGAATCACGATCGTTTCAAAACTAACCAACCCTACCTAATCGCTTGTATCATCAATAGTCGGCAAATACGGTAACAAAATTTTCTTATAGCAATCACTACAGAAATCATGTTATTCCAACACAAAACTAACATAATATCACTTACGTTGCTACAATAGTGGGTAAGAATTTTTTACAGCAAATCGATATAGAATCACGATCGTTTCAAAACTAACCAACCCTACCTAATCGCTTGTATCATCAATAGTCGGCAAATACGGTAACAAAATTTTCTTATAGCAATCACTACAGAAATCATGTTATTCCAACACAAAACTAACATAATATCACTTACGTTGCTACAATAGTGGGTAAGAATTTTTTACAGCAAATCGATATAGAATCACGATCGTTTCAAACTAACTAACCCTACCTAATCGCTTGTATCATCTAATAGTCGGCAACTTACGTTGCTACAATAGTTGGTAAGTACGCAAATCAATATAGAATCACGATCATTCCAATACAAAACCAATATAATCTTGTCTAATTCGCTTTCGTTGCCACAATAGTCAGGTATGGCAAATCACAAGAAATCGTGACTGTCCCAACTAAATCGTTTATACTGTAAATTTTAATTTTTTAAGCAACTTTTTAATAGTTGGTTAGGACAAGTTCGTTTTCATGTTAGGTTATTAAGGATAAAAACTTTATAATCTTTGTACTGTATTTTGTTTAATTTACGGGTCAAAATTTTTAAATAAATTATAGTTCCGGTCTGATTTTCCGATTTGATTTTCCGATCTGATCTCAGAAATATTGCATATAGTGCCGTGTTGTCACATGATTTGATCACATGATTTTCTATAGTTTTGATTGGTCAATAGGCCAGAGATATATAAGTTATATATCTCTGGCCAGAGATATTTAGAAAAACCCATAAAATAAATATAATAAATTGTTAATTTGAAAAATATGTTTGATTTTATTTAATAAATTAATAGTTTAAATTTAATTTAATAATCTTAAGTTAATCATAATATAAAATAATAATCAAATAAGCAATAATTTTGTAAATTTATGAATATTGTAAATTATTAAAAAATAGATAAGTTTATTTATATAGTAACTCTTACCGGCAGAAATTTTAGCAGACTAAATAGGTTTACTTGTTGATGACAGTTCTTATTTAAAAATTACAAAAATATCTTAATTATTTATAGCAAATATAATTTATTCTAAATAATTTTATAAATCATACCTTTAATGGCGTTTGATATTTTCTGCGTGCTAATAACTTTGCTGGTGTACATATGATCCGGATGATTTTGAGGAATTATTGGTAATGTTTTAATGATTTTATCAGCAATTAAGAACTGTTTTTTGATTTCGTTTTCTTCATTTGATACTAGTTCTTTGAGCCAGTCACCAATTTTATAATAAATATTCAAAGCTTCTGGTCGTTTTTTTGGATCTGAATTCATGCACTGATTTGCCAATTCAACATAACAATCAGGAGTTTTAGGAGCAAATTTTGGTCGTAATCCTCTACAAATTTCTACTCCAAGTCTATGATCAAATTCACGTCCATCAAAAGGTCTTTGTCCAGTGGACATTTCTGCCATAATGACACCAAATCCATAGATATCTGCTGATTCTGTAAACCTTTCTCCCAATAAAACTTCTGGTACAACATAGGGCAAGACACCATATATTTCGCCTTTTGCACTATTTACATCATTCTTTCTAGATAATCCAAGATCTGCGATATAAGATTGTGCATTTTTTTTAGTTTGTTGGTCTTGCAGAATGTTACCATTATGAAAATCAGCGTGAACATAATCTGCACGGTGAATGTTATCTAACTCATCTGAAATATCTTTAAGTATTTGTAATTTAGCTTTCCATGTAAGATCACTAAAATTATTTCTTAAATATTTATATAAACTTCCTTCATTAGCATACTGAAATACCATAAAGTATTCTTTTGTTTCTGCATTTTGAGTTATTCCATATATTGCAAGCTTAATGTTGTAATTTACATGTCATAAAATTTTCAAACTTAAAGTTTAAGCAATGAATTAGTTCTAAAAATTATTAAATAAATTATTAATAAATTATAAAAGAAAAAATTAACTTACTTCTTTTAAAAAATTGGAATTATTCTCTTTAGAACTGGTCAACGTCTTGAGTGCAATGGTGCTTGATGGTTCACGTGATCTCTCATTTTTTTTCAACTTTTCGCAAACCATCCAACCAGGTTGCTGAATATACAGAACCGAATCCTCCTTCACCAATTTTCTTAACATCAGATAATTTATCAAATGGAATCCACTCAATCGCTTCTTCATATGCTTTAGCTCTAAGTTGGAATGCTTTTATGCAATCATCAATATTTTTATTTCCACTTGTCCACCTTGTTGTTATATCAGGATCACATGATAGACACCATGCTGGTTGTGTGTTATTTTTATTACAATGTGCACAGTTTCCGTAGTTAGAGTCGCTTTATAATCATAATAAATATAATAAATTGATAGTATTTCATCTGAAATGCATTTTAAATTTTGTAAATAATTTTTACTTACCGTCTAAATGCGAATGAAATGATTGGAAGGGTAATACGTAATGGTAAATAAGTATTTATGTTCTTGATTTGTGAACTTTCAATTCCAATGATTAATAAATGTTCTTTATACTCACCGACTAAATTAATTGATTTGAAGGGTAATACGTAATGGTAAATAAGTATTTATGTTCTTGATTTGTGAACTTTCAATTCCAATGATTAATAAATGTTCTTTATACTCACCGACTAAATTAATGCGAATGAAATGATTTGAAGGGTAATACGTAATGGTAAATAAGTATTTATGTTCTTGATTTGTGAACTTTCAATTCCAATGATTAATAAATGTTCTTTATACTCACCGACTAAATTAATGCGAATGAAATGATTTGAAGGGTAATACGTAATGGTAAATAAGTATTTATGTTCTTGATTTGTGAACTTTCAATTCCAATGATTAATAAATGTTCTTTATACTCACCGACTAAATTAATGCGAATGAAATGATTTGAAGGGTAATACGTAATGGTAAATAAGTATTTATGTTCTTGATTTGTGAACTTTCAATTCCAATGATTAATAAATGTTCTTTATACTCACCGACTAAATTAATGCGAATGAAATGATTTGAAGGGTAATACGTAATGGTAAATAAGTATTTATGTTCTTGATTTGTGAACTTTCAATTCCAATGATTAATAAATGTTCTTTATACTCACCGACTAAATTAATGCGAATGAAATGATTTGAAGGGTAATACGTAATGGTAAATAAGTATTTATGTTCTTGATTTGTGAACTTTCAATTCCAATGATTAATAAATGTTCTTTATACTCACCGACTAAATTAATGCGAATGAAATGATTTGAAGGGTAATACGTAATGGTAAATAAGTATTTATGTTCTTGATTTGTGAACTTTCAATTCCAATGATTAATAAATGTTCTTTATACTCACCGACTAAATTAATGCGAATGAAATGATTTGAAGGGTAATACGTAATGGTAAATAAGTATTTATGTTCTTGATTTGTGAACTTTCAATTCCAATGATTAATAAATGTTCTTTATACTCACCGACTAAATTAATGCGAATGAAATGATTTGAAGGGTAATACGTAATGGTAAATAAGTATTTATGTTCTTGATTTGTGAACTTTCAATTCCAATGATTAATAAATGTTCTTTATACTCACCGACTAAATTAATGCGAATGAAATGATTTGAAGGGTAATACGTAATGGTAAATAAGTATTTATGTTCTTGATTTGTGAACTTTCAATTCCAATGATTAATAAATGTTCTTTATACTCACCGACTAAATTAATGCGAATGAAATGATTTGAAGGGTAATACGTAATGGTAAATAAGTATTTATGTTCTTGATTTGTGAACTTTCAATTCCAATGATTAATAAATGTTCTTTATACTCACCGACTAAATTAATGCGAATGAAATGATTTGAAGGGTAATACGTAATGGTAAATAAGTATTTATGTTCTTGATTTGTGAACTTTCAATTCCAATGATTAATAAATGTTCTTTATACTCACCGACTAAATTAATGCGAATGAAATGATTTGAAGGGTAATACGTAATGGTAAATAAGTATTTATGTTCTTGATTTGTGAACTTTCAATTCCAATGATTAATAAATGTTCTTTATACTCACCGACTAAATTAATGCGAATGAAATGATTTGAAGGGTAATACGTAATGGTAAATAAGTATTTATGTTCTTGATTTGTGAACTTTCAATTCCAATGATTAATAAATGTTCTTTATACTCACAGACTAAATTAATGCGAATGAAATGATTTGAAGGGTAATACGTAATGGTAAATAAGTATTTATGTTCTTGATTTGTGAACTTTCAATTCCAATGATTAATAAATGTTCTTTATACTCACAGACTAAATTAATGCGAATGAAATGATTTGAAGGGTAATACGTAATGGTAAATAAGTATTTATGTTCTTGATTTGTGAACTTTCAATTCCAATGATTAATAAATGTTCTTTATACTCACAGACTAAATTAATGCGAATGAAATGATTTGAAGGGTAATACGTAATGGTAAATAAGTATTTATGTTCTTGATTTGTGAACTTTCAATTCCAATGATTAATAAATGTTCTTTATACTCACAGACTAAATTAATGCGAATGAAATGATTTGAAGGGTAATACGTAATGGTAAATAAGTATTTATGTTCTTGATTTGTGAACTTTCAATTCCAATGATTAATAAATGTTCTTTATACTCACAGACTAAATTAATGCGAATGAAATGATTTGAAGGGTAATACGTAATGGTAAATAAGTATTTATGTTCTTGATTTGTGAACTTTCAATTCCAATGATTAATAAATGTTCTTTATACTCACAGACTAAATTAATGCGAATGAAATGATTTGAAGGGTAATACGTAATGGTAAATAAGTATTTATGTTCTTGATTTGTGAACTTTCAATTCCAATGATTAATAAATGTTCTTTATACTCACAGACTAAATTAATGCGAATGAAATGATTTGAAGGGTAATACGTAATGGTAAATAAGTATTTATGTTCTTGATTTGTGAACTTTCAATTCCAATGATTAATAAATGTTCTTTATACTCACAGACTAAATTAATGCGAATGAAATGATTTGAAGGGTAATACGTAATGGTAAATAAGTATTTATGTTCTTGATTTGTGAACTTTCAATTCCAATGATTAATAAATGTTCTTTATACTCACAGACTAAATTAATGCGAATGAAATGATTTGAAGGGTAATACGTAATGGTAAATAAGTATTTATGTTCTTGATTTGTGAACTTTCAATTCCAATGATTAATAAATGTTCTTTATACTCACAGACTAAATTAATGCGAATGAAATGATTTGAAGGGTAATACGTAATGGTAAATAAGTATTTATGTTCTTGATTTGTGAACTTTCAATTCCAATGATTAATAAATGGTCTTTATACTCACTCGCTGATGAAATAATTAATACGAATGAAATGATTTGAGGGTAATATGTAATGGTAAATAAGTATTTTTGTTATTGATTTGTGAACTTTCAATTCCAATGATTAATTAATGTTCTTTATACCCACCGACTAAATTAATGCGAATGAAATGATTTGAATGGTAATGCGTAATGGTAAATAAGTATCTATGTTGATTTGTGAACTTTCAATTCCAATGATTAACAATTGTTCTTTATACTCACAGACTAAATTAATGAGAAGAAATGATTTGAACGGTAATACATAATGGTAAGTATTTATGTTCTTGATGGTTTGTAAACTTGCATTGCAGTATAAAACTTTTAATACTTACGGGCTAAATTTAACAAAAATTAATATTTTATGTGCTTATTAGTGGCGAATTGTAATTAATTACCTTTTTATACTTACTCCCTAATAATTAAATTTGGTTATTAAAGCTATATGAAAATATTATCATTTTCAAAATAAAAATTTAAAACAACTTACTTTCTAATCCATTCCACATATTTAACTTTATTTTTTTCCACGCCAATTCCAAACCAGTAACAAATAGCAGTTTTCCAAATTCCCATGCCATTACCAGCCTCGGCAGACTTCAGAAAATTTGTAAACGCTTTATGCTTATCGATTCCGATCCCAATTCCTAAATAATAACAATAACCAACTTGATACATTCCGTTAGAATTATTCATATTTTCTGATTTTTGGTAATAGGTGAATGCTTTTTTTTCATCCTTTTCCACTCCAATTCCATGTTCGTAGCAATAACCAATCCAGAATATACAATCTGGTTCATTATTATTGGTTAACTTTTGACAATTTTCAATATTCAGTCGATTAAAAGCATAGTAATATCTTCTACCAGTTGTTCTTCTGTCATGATTTAGCTTCTATTTCTGATTTTTTTTTATTTAAAAAATAAACGATAAGAATATTAATACTTTATACCAATGCTTTATATTTATTTATGCTTACAATGGTTATACAAAAAATTTCCTAGTAAGTAATATATCCTAAATTGTATGTACGTACGCACGTCCCTGTTATCCAACGATAAATGGGGGACCCACAGCAAAAGACGGTTTCGGGCTAACTTTAAACATCGAATATATAAATGTGTAAATTTAGTTTCTTTTGATACAACGTATTATTGTCCGAAGGACACTACAAGTAGAGCAATAGTGTTGTGTGTTAACAAATTCTAAATTCTAATTGGTTAGATCAAAACAATAGAAAGTTGATGCTTATTGGCTAGAGCATGTGTAGCATAAAAAAACGACTTTATATTTGTGGGGCCGTATGCGGTCACGTGACATTGAGTCAATAAAATTGTTTTTGGATCAGCCGACGAAGAAAAAAAAGTGAAAAACGTCTGTCAAAAAATGTCGGGGTGGTAATTTTACTGTAAGATCTAGTCTCACCCTAACCCTACACTAACCCTTATGGGAGGGTCACCAAAATTCCGGTTGGATGTGTCAGCTCTAGGTTGACGTTTAGCTAATTGTTAACAGATTCTATAGCAAAATTATCAGCTGCTTAATGAATGGATATGATTTCATTAGTAAAATTTTTATGATCTTGGGGCATAATTGATCAATTCCGATCCAGTCGACCATGATTCCGATGCACACTGAAGCATTCCGACCCAGAAGTTTGGTGACCCCTTTATGAGTTAACCCTTACGCTAAATTTAATAATTAAAATGTCAAAAAATAATGACCGCACATGGGCTTTAGACGTACCCCAATTTTGATGATTTTCTCAAAATCACATGATCATACCGAAGCCATTTTTTGCTATGGGTCCCCAAATAATGAAAGACAATTGTATAACCAACCTATAAATTTTCTTTACTTTGAAATACAGTCGCTTTTGCTATACCGAACAGGCATTCTAGGAATTTTTGTTCAATATAGATAATTCGGTATATAATTTTTTATACTGAATATGTATAAAAGGTTCATTGTAAAAAACTGACCAATAAAATTTATTCATATAATATATGTGTTATTTAAGGAATCCTGACATATTTTATAGTTTAAGAATTCCAACATATTTTATAGTTTTTATCTTATATATTAATATGCTTTCAAAACGAACTTTCAAGCAAACTATTATATTAAAAAAAGAACTTGAAAAGAATCGTTAGATTTAATTATTCTTTCATGCATAGTAAGATATCGATCCAGTTCTATGAGTTTTATTAATTCCAATAGTTCGTCAATTTCTTTATCATAACTTTAGTAATAGCACATGAAAATAGATAACTATAGTGTTAATTAACTTTTTTTGGGAAGGTAATATACAATAAATACAATTCAAGAATATTGGTTCTTATAGTTAATAGTGTGGCTTTAAACAAAACCAGTACGTATATGTAATATATATTAACATTAGTATGCATATAATACAGTATTTTTATATACATTTCTTTTTTATTACTATACAGAGAAATTTGGCCACTTGGCCATTTGGCCATTGGCCAATGGCATATTGGCCAAATAATTTTTATTGGCCTGGCCAATTGATATTCAACTTGGCTGCAAAATTTTGCCTATTTTGGCCAAATAATTATATATTGGCCGATGGCCAATTAAATTTTTTTGGCTGATTAAATTGCTATTCACCGGTTTTAATGATTGCTTTTACTTACTAAATACTAAATGATTCAATATTTTATTATAAGTATAATAAATTCCTTAATTTTAATGTTATAGTCCAGTGCAAAAGATTTGTACCTCAAATAGCTCTGATTCAAATATTTTTTGTACAAATTAATTTTTGATTTTTTAATTTAATATACTTATTAGGTTACCGGATTAATAAAAATAAAATTATTTTGATTATTTTATTGATAAAATAAAAAAATTTATTAATAGTAACTTTTTTTAACAATATTTACTATATAATTTCACTATAGTAATTTATAGTAATTTATATATACATGTATATAGTAAAAAAAAATCAAATTATCTCACTTTAAAGCTTAATTTCTTCACAACTAGTAATTCAATTTTGCTCAAATTTTAACCATATCTTTATCATATGCACATTAATGCACTTGCGATGTACAAGCTCATAGAACTGCATATTGGTTGCGAAAATATTTAAAATATCTTTTTTTTAAATAAAATTTCTTTTTTTTTTTGAATACAGCAATTTGTACATGCAAAATTATTAAAATAAAACAATGTTAAAACAATAAAAATAATATAATAAGTTAGATTAAAACCTATTTTATTTGATATTAAAAAATTTTTAATAATTAATCAAAAATATAAAACTTTTACTAAGAGCTAAAATTATGAAACTCTTTGAGGTACAAATCTTTATGCACTGGACTATATATACATAATCAAATGCTTACAATTTATAAGAAAACTATTTTAAAATTTTAGTTTTTAAAGTAGCAACTAAGTTTTACTTTTACTTGTTTAAAATTCTTAATAAAACTTAGTCTAACTCTTTTATACAAGCTTCTTAAAATCCTTACTTCATCTTCAACTTCACCAAATTCTGCTTCCTGCTTAAGCAAAAACCTTAAAACTGTGTTCATAGCTTTTTTGCTTTGATGCTACTAACTTTGTCTAATTTAATAATTTCACTATTAACAGGTTCATTTTCTTCTTTATTTACATCAGTTACTGCCTTTAATATTTTTTTATTTGTAATTTTACCTTTAATTTTATAATTTTCAATATGAATATATTCATTAACACTAAGATAGTTTCAATTAACATTCTTCTGGTTAGTGATAATTGTATTTTCTTTATTTACATGAGAAGAATACTAGTTTTTTTCCAACAATTTACAATTGTTTTAGATGATACTATTGACTATTATTTTTTTTCTTTTTGACAAACTCGCCAGTACTTTATTAAATTTTTTTAAAAGTAGAGAATTGAATGCAAAGTTCAATTATTTAACCTAATTTCTAATTTAATTTTTAATTTTGCCTCCTCAAGAGTGCCCAGCTGTGCTTGTCACACTAATTATCTATAACAAAACTAGAATGTTTAACTAATCCTGTCAAGCAGGATTCTCTTTAAATCTATCTTACCTAGATCAATATCTGGAATACATATATTATACTTAAACCAAACAAAAGAAAAGAAAACAGATAAAAGAAACAAAGGATAAAAAAAGGAAGGAAAAACAACAAAACCTATACAAGTACCAAAGAAAAGAAAAAGAAATTGATACAACATAAAATAAACAAAAAAAATTCTTAATGACAAGATAAGCTAAAAAAAACAAATAAAAGAAAATTAACTAAGACTAAATCTAAGTTTAAATCTATTCAAAACTTAAAAATTATTTAATACTGCATAAAATAAAATCCACCAAAGCATTAAATATATAGCAAAAATAAATGCGCTTTCTAGAACTTACTAGAAAGAAATTTTATTCCAGAATTTTTTTTCAAACTACCTCATATGTTATTTATTGTTTATTTTGCTGGTCTCAAACTCACTTGTGATTTGATTCTAATTAGGTAGATGCCTTCCCAATTTGGGTAAAGTAACACAGGTCAAATATGAAAATATTAAACAAAATATTTGCTATCTGATATTTCTATATTACATAACGATAGTTTAACAAAATATCATTAACTAAAACAACTGGTTTATATGTTGCCAAAATTTGTCTGATATTTTGATTTTTTATAAGAAAATTGTAGATAAATATCGGAAAGGCCAATATTTTGAAGAAACTTAGATGATATTTTGGTTATTATATTGGAAAAATTTTAATCAGATATCGACCAATATCAGCTAACATCAGCTAGCTTATGTTGAATAAAAGTGCGTTATAATATCAGTGATAGATCTGTAAGGTTTCTGCTATTTTTCTAAAAATATCAGCTATCAGATATTGTATACATCGATATCGATATAATAAATTAAACTCGAAATGTTAAGATTATAAGCATAAATAGAAATTTTTATCATCCAGATATTCGGATGATCCTCTTAGTTAAAGATTCTTCAGTTAATAACATACAAATAAAGAACAAGTATTTTATGGCTTTAAGCAATTATTATATAAGAGAATGTATATACATGTAGTCTTTATTTAAGGATGATTTCATATAATATATATTAGATTGTAAACTAAGGGCGAGAGCAATCCTTATATACTTATCATTTTTCATAATATTATACTAAGATGGTAATATCTATATTATTAAGTATGACTCATATATGCTTTCTGGTAGCAACTCATTTTATCAAGTTTATACAAGCACCAAAATATTGTGTATATATATGTCTATACATGTTAATATAGTGACAACATAATAAACTGAACAAATATTAAAGAAAAATATGGCCACAATTATTCATTGTAATATAAATATCAGATAGCCAATTTTTCTATATATATAATGATAGTATAATTATATAATTTATAATAAATTAAAAATATAATAGTAATATAGTAGTAATACAGTAGATTAGGACCCCGAAATATACATAGATAGGTCAGGTTAATTATAGGTAGGGTTCGGAATGGGCCGGGTTAAACCCGCGGGTTTGCGGGTTGGGCGGGGTTTGGGTCAAAACCGGGTCCAATATTTTGACCCATTTATATGTGGGCCGGGTTTACACCGGGTTGATTAAATGCCCGGTCTTGGGCCGGGTTCTGGAAATGGGCCCGCGGGCCCCCGCGGGCTCGTTATAATATTTATAATAATCTACAGTTTAACAGTACCAGGAACGGAGTTGCACGAAAGTGAAACGATGTGGTTTACGTCCATTTTCACAGCTAGTCGAGTCGCTTAATTTTGACGTTACATATGACGTAACGCTCTGTAGTCACAAAATCGAATTGGCAGCAACGAATACCGATTACGACATAATAAAACTAAAAGTATACCTTCTGTTTAATATACCGTTAAAATAATTCGGTAATTGGTTAGGTAATTCGGAATTTAGCTAAGAAGCGTTTATTGCCATTTCTTTACATTAGGAATCTATTTTTAGCACGCAAGATGTCTACACAGCAAACCGACTCAATACTGTGATCTAGAAGACCAGAAAGGCGTCGACTGTGATTATGAAAAGAATGTTTTTTTTTTTAAATTCAGTTGTTACTTATACTATATAAGAAACTCTAAAACAAAAGAAATACTGTAGGTTTTTTTTTGTAGTTAGATTTCTAGTAAGCGAGTTTGTTCTTACGATTGATAGTACGTTTAGATTATATTCGTTAGACAAAGCCTGTAGATTAAATATTGATGAAAGTCGAAACTGAGTTCAACTTCTGTATCTTAAATCTAATAAGTAAAACCGAAAAACTTGTCGAAACTATTGGAAGATAGGTTTGAGTTTCGCGACTTTTACTTGCAGTTGTTTGCTATTCCTTTTAATTTATTTACTGTATGTTTATTAATTTAATTATTATTTTTCTTGATATCTGTTATTATTTATTGTTAGTAATTTAATTTTGATACAAAACTCTTTATACACGTATCGGTATCTAATAGATCGTTAAAATTTAAAATTTAAGATATCGATGCTTTTTTAAATCTGGTTGGATTATATATATAACAATAACTATTAGACCAAAGTAATAAATTATTGCAATTATTAAAATTTAAATAAATGTCAAAATATTTTACTTTGGGTTCGTTTTAGTATAAACCTACTATGATAGTCATTCAGATCTTGTAAAATCACGAAAGCCCGCTATGTTATTTAGAGCTAGAATTTGCTTTTGCGGCGATTTTTTGTAAAACGTTACATTCCCCAAAAGTACTTATAAAGTGTATAATAAGTTACCCGGGCATTCACCTTCTTTATATTATCACCGGGCCGGGTCGGGTTAGGTTGGGCCGGGTTATAATTTGAAGTGACCTGACCCGGCCCAAACCCGTAACTTTAAAATAGGCCGGGCACGGGTTTGGGTTTTAAAATTTCTTTGGGCTTGGGCTTAAATTTAGAAAAACCCGGCCCGACCCGGCCCATTCCGAACCCTAATTATAGGGTTATTAAAAAAGGAAAGATTTGCAGAAAATACTTCAAAAATAAGCAAAAAAATTACTATAAATAGGGGTCATTTAAAGCAGAGTGCAATCACGTGATCAGCCGATCATCAATATAAGTCCGGAAGGTCGGTCACAAGGTCAGACCAATCAATGCCTAGAGCTCGGAACCAGTTTATATTTCATATGTTAAAACCGGTATTAATCGGTTAACATATTAAAAATAAAACCGGTTCCATCAGAATAATTTTATTTAAAACCTAAGCTCAATAATAACAATAATATTTTTGACCCATCCACTTAGTAATTATTTAATATATCCACAAGTTATAAGTTATTACATCAGAATTGCATATCTAGCACCATGAAATATTTGCATTATGTTCATTACAATGTACATATATTCTAAAGAAGATATTTTTTTATATTTATTAATGAAATCACGTTAACACAAATAAAATGGAATTAATCATAAACTTCATTTAACTACAAATCGCACACCATCTAATAAAAATTCATCACCAATATTTTGAATATTTTCTAATCTATTAAAAGGAATCCACTCGATTACATCTTCATAGTTCATGGCTTTAAATTGAAATTCTTTAATACTATTATCGATATCCTTATTTCCACTCGTTCATCCTTGCATAGTTTTATGAGATTATATTCGCATTCTAAAATGAATTAAATTAAAGAAATTAAGTATTAGATATTCATGAACTTCAAAAATTATTTTAAATACTTAATTTAAAAAAGCCCTTATACTTACATTCTATACTTACATTCTACGATTAATAGTAAATATTCATAAACTTCATTTAACTACTTAATTGAAAATGCTCTTTATATATTCCTTTTACAAATCGCACACCATCTAACCACCAATATTTTGAATATTCTTTAATCTATTAAAAGGAATCTATTCAATTACATCGTGGCTTTAAGTTGAAATTCTTTAATACAATCATCACCATCCTTATTTCCACTCGTTCATCCTTGCGTAGTTTTCTGAGGATTATATTCGCATTCTAAAATAAATTAAATTAAAGCGAATAAAATAAATCAAGTATTAGATATTCTGCATAAGAAAAATGCCTTTTACTGTTAGCATTAAATTCAAATTTAAAATTTTGAATTGGATGTGAATGCATTTTATACATTCGAATTGAAATGTATTTCTTTTCTTTTCTTTTTTTTTTTAAAAAAAACCCCTATTATTTCTTAAAAAAAAAAAAAATAAGATTTCAATTATTTCTTAAACAAAAAACTTTGATTATTTCTTTAAAAAAATTGAATATTTAAAAAAACTTCGATTATTTCTCGTGACATCGTGGTTTGCTATTCTTTGTGCAGATTAAAATAAAAAGCGATTACGTAACTTATTTAGGTGGCGATACTAGGTGCGTTAGATTTGTGGAATAAGCCGTTGGTAAAATAAACTATCTATTAAATAAAAAAAACATCTATAATTGCCCGTAATTGGATGTCAGTAAATAATACGCCTACAAATCGCACACCATCTAACCAGGTTGTAAAAATTCATCACCAATATTTTGAATATCTCTAATCTATTAAAAGGAATAGATTTGATTACATCTTCATAGTTCATGGCTTTAAGTTGAAATTCTCTAATCAATCATCGACATCCTTATTTCCACTCGTTCATTCTTGCGTAGTTTTCTGAGGATTATATTTGCATTCTAAAATGAATTAAATTAAAGTGAATAAAAATAAATTAAGTATTAGATATTCATGTATAAGAAAAATGCCTTTTACTAGTAGCATTAAATTCAAATTTAAAATTTTGAATTGGATGTGAATGCATTTTATACATTCGAATTGAAATGTACTTCTTTTCTTTTCTTTTTTTTTTTAAAAAAAACCCCGATTATTTCTTAAAAAAAAAAATTATGATTTCAATTATTTCTTAAACAAAAAACTTTGATTATTTCTTTAAAAAAATTGAATTTTTAAAAAAACTTCGATTATTTCTCGTGACATCATAGTTTGCTATTCTTTGCGCAGATTGAAATAAAAAGTAATTACGTAACTTATTTATGTGGTGATACTAGGTGCATTAGATTTGTGGAATGAGCCGTTGGTAAAATAAACTATCTATGAAATGAAAAATATCTATAATTGCCCGTAATTGGATGTCAGTAAATGATACGCCTACAAATCGCACACCATCTAACCAGGTTGTAAAAATTCATCACCAATATTTTGAATATCTCTAATCTATTAAAAGGAATCGATTTGATTACATCTTCATAGTTCGTGGCTTTAAGTTGAAATTCTTTAATACAATCATCGACATCCTTATTTCTACTCGTTCATTCTTGCATAGTTTTCTGAGGATTATATTTGCATTCTAAAATGAATTAAATTAAAGCGAATAAAATAAATTAAGTATTAGATATTCATGAACTTCAAAATTATTTTATTTTAAATACTTGAATTAAATACTTACATTCTATACTTGCATTCTACAATTAATAGTAAATATTCTTTAACTACTTAAATTGAGAATGCTCTTTATATATGCCTTCTACAAATCGTACACCATCTAACCAGGTTGCTAAAACTTCATCACCAATATTTTGAATATTCTCTAATCTATTAAAAAGAATCGATTCGATTACATCTTTATAGTTCATGGCTTTAAGTTGAAATTCTTTAATACAATCCTTATTTCCACCCGTTCATCCTTGTGTAGTTTTCTGGTGATTATACTGTATTCGCATTCTAAAATGAATTAAATTAAAGTGAATAAAATAAATTAAGTATTAGATATTCATGAACTTCAAAAATTATTTTAAATAAATTAAAAAAGCCCTTATACTTACATTCTATGATTAATAGTAAATATTCTTTAACTACTTAAATTGAGAATGCTCTTTATATATGCCTCCTACAAATCACACACCATCTAACCAGGTTGCAAAAATCGTCACCAATATTTTGAATAATCTCTAATCTATTAAAAGGAATCAATTCGATTACATCTTCATAGTTCGTGGCTTTAAGTTGAAATTCTTTAATACAATCATCGAATACAATCATCGACATTCTTATTTCTACTCGTTCATCTTTGCATAGTTTTCTGAGGATTATATTCGCATTCTAAAATGAATTAAAGCGAATAAAAATAAATTAAGTATTAGATATTCATGAACTTCAAAAATTACTTTAAATACTTAAATTAAAAAAGCTCTTATACTTACATTTTATACTTACATTCTACGATTAACACAAATAAAATGGAATTAACAGTAAATATTCATAAACTTTATTTAACTACTTAAATTGAGAATGCTCTTTATATGTGTCTCCTACAAATCGCACACCATCTAACCAGGTTCCTAAAAATTCATCACCAATATTTTGAATATTCTCTAATCTATTAAAAGAAATCCATTTGATTACATCTTCATAGTTTGTGGCTTTAAGTTGAAATTCTTTAATCCAATTATCGACATCCTTATTTCCACTCGTTCATTCTTGCTTAGTTTTCTGAGGATTATATTCGCATTCTAAAATGAATTAAATTAAAGCAAATAAAATAAATTAAGCATTAGATATTCATGAACTTTAATAATCTATTTTAAATATTTGAATTAAAAAGCCTTTTGTCTGTACTTACATTCTAAAATGAAATTAAATTAATAAAATAAAATAAACCAAATAGTAATATATTTGGCATTCATTTATTATCAAAAACCTGTATAACCCAGCATTCGTTTAGTCTAAAACAAAAAACCCTATTTTGGTTAACGCTTCGGGATTGGCTTGTAATAGGATGTGCAAATGGAATATGCAACCTTAGCGATTGTTATGAAAATGAAATCGGGTTGAAAAAAATAAATATGAGACACTAAATTAACACGAATAAAATAAACCTACATAGTAAATATTCAATAGCTTATTTTAAATACTTAGATGAATAAATGTACTTTATACTCACCTGAGTTAAGAAATGAAACTATAAAATATTTACGAACTTAAATGTTAGAACAATAAAGGTTTAATAATTATTGGGGTCAAATTACTTGCAGATAGAAATGTTTATTTAGTTCGATCTGGGCTATAAAATTAATGATTTTTAAAATGATTATTATATTGACGATATTGATGATTATAATATATATATATAAAAAATTCTTCACTCTTAAAAAAAAAAAAACTTGTTTTTTTTTTAAAAAAAAAATGTCATTTTATTGTTTTGAAAACAAGACAAGACGAACTCTTGCACCATATCCACCTCCAGAGTGTAGCCAACAATTTGATCGGATGTCTCCATCAGAAATTGATTGCAACTAATGTTGACCCACCGACTCTTGTAAAAATTGAAAAACAAACCTGATAACTAACCCGGGTAACAATTTTACATAAAATTTTTTGAGATTTATAAAGAACTTCCACTAATAATTCATACTATAATTTTAGACTATTTATACTAAAATTTGATTACATTTAATTATTTAATATAGGATCCAAGCGAACTCTTAATTCTCTAATAAATGCGCTAGTTTGTTCTGGACTACCCCTATCTTCGACCCTCCAATATGCATCGCGTGTTTTCTCCATTAATTCGTTTACAGCCAGGTGTCTATGATCTGCTGCCCTTTCAGCTTCAGTTCTTTTTAATATTACTACATCAACTAATTCACGATTTATATATATCTCAAATCCAGCTTCGTCAAACATATGTTGAAAGTTCTTTCACGCATCAAGTGTCAATAATTTAGTCGCACCATACAAATGTTCATAAAATATATGCCGGCAAGGTAACAAATACTGATGAAAAAATAAGCAATCACATTCAAGAAATGTAAGATCTGGTGAAACTTTTCCTTTTTCAATTCTTTTTTCAAAAGCACGAAATTCATTAATAATCATTTTTTGAACAGGGAACGGAAATTTGTGAATTTCATAAAGAATCTCATCGTCAATACCAATAGCTGAAATCTTCTTGACACGGAATTCAAAAGCTACATAATCTGAATCGCCTCTTTTTTTTTTCGTCTAGTTTGACTATTTTATGACATGCTCCTAAAAAAAAATAAATAAAATAATAATAATAATTAAATTTATGAATATTTATAATAAAAATAAGTAAAACTAAAAGTGTATACCAATTAGACCATACTGCGACGACGTTTTTCTTTTTAATTCACTATGGTATGATTCAAGAGGATTCGTAGAGGTCACTTGCAATAGAATAGGTGAATATTGATGGGCCCAGAGGGCCCATTGATGTGTATTTTTCATATATTGTCTTGCAATATACCGTTGGATAGTCGGAATTGAACATTCATTTATTGCCTGTTGAACGAGAGCATCGCAACCAATTTTTGTTTTTTTGTACATCGCCTGGATCATTTTTTGCCAGGTTTTTGTTTCGTATATATTTTTTAACCAAGTTCGCATGACATGGACAGTGCAAAAAATAATATTGCACTCTTGCTCTTCATGTTGAAGACCTTGAAAGGCAATCTTAATACTATTAGCTTCGATATTGCTTTGATCAGCCAAAAAATATCTGGGTCGCCAATGACGTCCTAATTGCTTAATTGCAATTAATGCCTTTGCAACAGTGTTACTGTCCTCATTGCTTACGAAAAAATGTGCCCCAACATCCCAGCATCCAAAGTTATTGCGAATATATAATGTAAATAAACGATAATCATATTTATTTGTTTTATAAAGTTGAGTCTATTAGAGTTAAGAATCCATATTTTTCGAGATTTTGAAGTTGGTTAGGGTGCACAAAGATGATACCATGAGAGTATTGGTTATTAACCTTAAAATACTCTACTTGATATTCTTTTTTTTTTAAAAAAGAAATCGAATCCTGAATATCTAGCCTTTGATTGGAGTCACCAATTAGGTGTGCATCAAGAAGTTCACGCATTTTATACTTAATATTTGTGACTTCCACTCTCCTTAATTCCTTTACGCTTTCACCTAAATTTAGCTTTTCTGTCGCAAATTCTTTTACTGCATTCACAATTTCAGGTGGCCGATAATTTTTCACAGCTTCTTGTGCAACTAAAATTCGAACGGCCTGTGATCACTTAAGCTTTTCGATATCTTCTAGAGAATGCGTATGGTCAGGTGAGTTTTTATATTGTTCAACTCTTACTTTTTGTTCTGAAATCATATGTGTAACTTTTATTTTGGCAAAGCACATATTCGCAGGCCGAACCTTTGTCTCGCGACGTTTTTCATCCGGAACATTTTCTTTTCGTGTACTTGACTTTTGAGATTTATTGAACCGACATACAAAAGTCTTCTATGAGTCACTCTTAATATTATCTCTATAGCTGAATTTGGTCCAAATATTGGTTACAAAAGGCCACCATTCAGCATCAAATTCTTGAATAGGAACTTCCAATGGCTGGTTAACATTAAAGAGGAGGTGTCGTTTTTGATCAGGTGCAAGTGTTTCAGAATTGGGTAAGTTTACTGCTACAAAAGCAGGATTTATTGATTATTCATAATTATAATGCAAACGTTTAGCTTTTTTATTAAAAAAAAAAGCACTTGTCTTTTTTTTTAAAGAAATTTTAAAAATATTTTTACAATATTATTATTTTAATATAAATTATTATTATATAATAATTATATAAATAATATATTTTTAATATATTATTAATAATATAATATTGTAAAAATATTTTTAAAATATCTTTACTATATTATTATTTTAATATAAATTATTATTATATGATAATTATATAAATAATATATTTTTAAAAATTTTTACAATATTATTATTTTAATATAAATTATTATTATATAATAATTATATAAATAATATATTTTTAATATATTATTAATAATATAATATTATAAAAATATTATAAAAATATTTTAATTATATTTTTTTTTAAATAATTAAATTTATTTAAAACTAATAATAAATAAAATATAAATATAATATAACAACAATATTTTTAAAATATTATTACTATATTATTATTTAAAGAACTGCTATTATTTGCACTATAAGTTTTTGTACTATAGTATATAGATTATGGCCAGAGTTAGTTAGAATAAGCAGATTTTTATAATATTAGCCACCATAATGCAAATAGTAAAAATCTATGGTATGAATTGTAAATACTATGTTTTAATATAATATTTTTTAATATATTACTAAAAATATAATATAAAAAATATAAAAATATTTTGGCCAATTTTATTTTGCCCGGGTCAAAGCAACTACTCCAAAAATTATTAGTTATATAACCAAAAACATAGCATAAGCCAATTATATTCCAAGAATATTATATTAGTATAATATTATAAAAAATTTTTGATCATTTTGACAAAAATTTAGTACAAGGTCTAATCCTAATATTAATAACTATATTGTTTTATGTATATCAAAAAATTTTGGTAGTACTATTGGGATAGTTGATCAAAAAGACCTGACAGATCTTAGGGTCAACTTTAGGATTGGTTAATTTTAGCATTATATTACGCAGTTTGCTTATTTCTGCAAATAATACAAATCGCGTAGTATTAGTAGGCATCAAACACAGGCCATGTGGCCAATACTTTGGTACCAACCAATTAGTTTACAGTATTCAAACAAACCTGAAGTGGTTCAACTTGACCAAACGCTGGTCCAAATGAACCCGAAATGGTTCAATTTGAGCCAAATTCTGGTCCAAGTAAATGGGTAGTTCGATTTAAACCAAATTCAACCCGGAGTGGTTTATCTTGAACCAAATCAACCAAATCCAACCCGGAGTGGTTTTCTTGAACCCAAAGTAGCTCATATGGAGCCAAATTACGATTCAAAGTGGTTTAAACTTTGAAATCTTTTTTTCTTAACAATGGCGGGCTCAATTTGTTCAAGTTGAACCACTTTTAGACCAGAATATAGTTCAAGTAGAGAGTCTACAGACAATGCGAATCACGTGATTTTATATAAAAGTCATTTACCCTAACCGTTAACTAACCAGTCGCAAACTATTCATGTATGTCTTTAAACACTGTTTGTAGACTTTTCAAATGCTTCCAGAATCAGATTAACCTTTTTTTATAAACTTATATAAAAATAAGATATCACAAGGTTATACTTCAATCCCAACACAAAAATTTCAATTTTTAATGTGACAAAAAAAAATGAAATATGAACGGAATAAAATCAAAATTTTATCGAAAATAATCGAAATTTATCAAAATATTTTGAAATTTATCTCAAAAATAATTGAAATATTTAAAATAATATCTGTCTCTGGCCCAATTCAAGCATGCAATTACGTGATGGATTATTCGACCCAAATATTTTAATTACTGTATATATTAATTAAATTTATTTTAATTTTTTAAAATTAATTTCAACTTCATTATACAAATACATAAATATAACTATAGTATTGATAATATATTAATATATTATAAAAATCCCATTTAATGAATAAAGCTAAATAAGCTAATAGCATCTCTACATTTAATGGATTATATAAGTAATCAATGTTCTCTACAATTTTTTTCTTAATAAAAGGTATAATTAATATTTCTGTATAATATAGGCAACGCATTAAATAATTAACAGTCAAGGAGTTCCCTAACTGGTAATGACTTTACTATTTCAAATTTGGTTGGAATTTCAAGATTGATAGTGTATTTGTCACACTTTCTGATGGTGTTTTGCGTATCTTTATGTTTGTCTTGTGCAATGAGAACAGTTTTGATTACTTGGTATACAAAAATTCTGAGTTTTGTAAATATCTCAGAATTTTTTTTAATTTCGTTTGATCGGTTGCCTTTAGATGCATTTGTAAGAATTGTTTCCAAACATCGTTGGTAACGAATTCATCCAATTCATCATAAGGTTCTTTCGCACTATTTTTTAATGTTGATTGTTTAATACAGAAGAATGATTAATTTAAATAATTATTATTATCTCGCCACTACGAATAATGTTGATAAATAACCTCAAATGACCTTTGAAATGGTCTCATTATGTGATAATTTTATTATAAATATACCAAATAAACATAGGTTATTTAAAAAATAGCAAATAACTACAAATTTTACTATTACTGACTACGAACCTTTCATTTAATGCTCTAAATTAGTTCGCTAACTTTACTACAGCTATATGGAAATTGTAACGATACGTATTAAACCATCTGCTGACATCTCTTGCTAAGGTTCCTAACTTTGAATCAGCTTTTGTAATTTTACAAATTCTCACAATAATTTCTTCATATAACACTGTACTGTTATTCCTAGTTCGAAAAAAGAGTGCCTTGCACTCTTCTTGTAATTGAAATTTAATATGCTAGATTTAAACAAATAAACGAATATTAGTAATTATTATGTTACTTTTATGAGGTAAAATATACAGTATCTTACTTGGTCAATTTTCAGAGGTTTCAGTATAGGTTTGTATAACATGGAAGACACTGAGGTTGTAATTCGTCTTTCATCTCCGTCATCTATTCTTGTCATCATTTTGTTTCTAATATTAGTTGCTAAATCTAATATTCTTTTATGATGTGCTACCTAGTGCAATTTCAAATTCATTATCCGCTTGTTGAAATTGTGCTGTTCGTTTTTGTAATAGATTATCTATAATTCATTAATTTTAAAACTATTAAATCCAATTTAATGTATAAAAAAATGACATCCCTATCAAGAATGAATAATAAATATCAATTGATAAATATTAAAAATAGGTACTTTCTTGATAGGGTGTTCGAATTTGATTACTAAAATTAATAATATTACCGCTTCTTTGAATTGGTAAAGAAATGTCATCTTCCTGTGAAACATCGTTTTCGTGACCAGAAGAAGTAACTGGATGAGGTGAAGTAGTTTCATTATTTTCATGAATAGAGGAAACTGTATGAGGTAAAATAGGTTTATTATTGTCATAATCTGGTGAGAAGACTTGAGAAGAAACGCTGCCATTATCGCTCTCATCATCTGACAAAGAAACTCGTGAAGATATATTATTATCTTCGTGATCTTCTTGAGTAGCGTTGTAATCTTCGTGATCTTCTTGAATAGCGTTGTAATCTTCGTGTCTTTGGTTAGTAGCTTTGTTGGATTTTGATTCGGATACCTGCTCTCATAGATATACTATTAGTAATTAGCTATTTTTGTAATTTAAAAAAGCAAACTTACAGAGCTTGCAACATTATTTTGTTTTTTGTTATATTTCCAAATTTTTTTGGAGCAGCAGAACTTGTATCTTGTTCATTCTTTTTGCGCTTTTGTGTTTCGAAGGCTGAATTTATATTTTACGAATTAATTAGTTAACACGATGCTATGGATAAATTAAATTCTTTTTTTATAAACATACGTGGTCGCTTCTCAGCTGTTGACGTCTTTAATTCTATTATAAGAATTCATTATAAAATAGATAATATATTTTTTAATAAGAACTTTGTTAACTTACTGAATTTTCGTTTAGGCATATTTATTAATATAACATATATTATTTATCTACTCTTGATACTTAAATTTTCGTTTCCTTTATTAAGCAAGTGAAAGAACCTTTTTTAGTAACCATTGTTATGCAATAATTTATTTAGATCACTTCCTGCATCCGTCAAAATAAACTTTATATTGTAACATCACTATGATGCTATTTTTGTATTTACCCCGAATCAACTTTCAACATGATTTACCTTAAACGATGTCATGCTTGAGTTGTACCTATTTAATATATACAGGGTCTCATACTTGAACTTTCGACATTTTGATACCCGATCAATACGAATTAGCAGTAGTTATTTAAAAACTTATTACTGAAGATATATGTTGCTAATGTAATTATCAGCTATCCCTGATTTATGTTTCTACTTATTTAAATACCGGTAGTACATATTACATGTCCCAGCACATGTCAATTAAAGCTAATGATAATATAATATAAAAGTATAATAAAATCACTGATGCATATCAATACGATATAATAAATAAGTAAATAGAATAGAATTGATTAAACGATTTAAATGCCATCCTATTAGAACTTACCTGTTAATACTTGATACAATAAGTAGGAGATAAAACCTAATTATTTTCGATGAAATGTTCAAATCGAACCACCCGTTCATATATACCAGTGCCAAAATTGCGTATTAAACTAAAAAAACCTAAATATGAAGAAATCAAAGAAACATCAGTATCTGATAAAACTTCGGAGCATAGTAATACAGAACCTACTTATTGGTCCTCTGAAGAACATTTAAATGAAGAAACTGAGAGCATATTGGCCACCAGTTATACCTTGTTAAATGAGGTTAGTATATTTTCTCAATACATTATGAAAAAAATACTTGATCATGAGGATATCAATAACTACCATCTTTCGCAGACATCCTTAGTTGATATTATAGAAGTTCCAGTTGAATGTGACGAATTTGATGTGGATTCGTTATATAAATTACTGATAATAAACTATTACCAAAGGCTTCAGTGGATAGTGATGAATCTGACATAGAAGTTTCAATAAATAGTGTGTTGGAAAATACGTTTTCCAACTTTAAAGGATTTGATGGTGAATTCGGTCCCTATTTTCCAAACTTTACATTGGCAATGATTTTCACTTGGGTAACAAAACATATGGTTTGTATATATAATAAAAAAATTTAAAGTATCGAAAAATGCTTTTCAGTGCATACAAAAAAAATTTATTACATGTGTGTATAATAACATATAGCGACTTCTGAGTACGAAGACTTAGTCAAAATAATTACACATCCTGAGTTTCGCACGGAAGATGTTCCTAAAAATATTTGGCAGGTCCGGAGATGGAGAAATAGGCTGCCCTTAGTTGAAACACGTCAACATAATGTACCTCTTTGTATGAAAAAAACTCTATCCACTTATAAATCTACAAAGAAGGCATTTACTATTTCACCATTAATACATTTAGAGCGCGTTTTAAACAATCCTGCACTTATGCCAGAAATGTATTTTGGCCCCGGAGTTGTTACAAAGGAAAAGCAGGAATTCTGGCATGGCGAACTATGGCAGGATTCTTTATTATTTGGAGAATTCGAAATAAAAAATAATGAAAGTTAGTTTTATAGAATTTAAAAAATTAAAAAAATATTTTTTTTTAAATTAAAGCAACGATTAGGGTTTTAGGGAGCTAGACGTTTTTACTTAGTATACGAAATACAGATTGTTAAAGCCGTTTTGAGAAAACAACATACCCGGTAAATTGCATCTCTAGTGAATGTTAAAATCATTCAATTAAAAAATAAAAAAAAAATTTAAACAAAAATTTAATAGCATGGTTTTTTTATTAGAATTATATAGAGCTGGTGATTGTTTAATATGTCATCAACAGTTGACAGCATTCATGTGCTGAGTACGTGGAGTAATAGTTGACGAAATGAATAACGATTTACTTAAGTTGAAAGTTGATCGAATTCTTTTACATAAAGACATTCCTAATGTTCGCTCCACTGATAACCGTCATATATGTGGAAATGATAAGGAATTGTGGTTGGTTGAAGGTGAATCGATTTTGGTTGAACCAACAAATATAGAACGACGCATCAATGTTTGGTTATGCAATATACCGGAGCCTTCAGAGTACAAATATTATATCGAAGAAATTGTATATCGTTTTAATGGTAGATGGAAGTATCGTAGCATAAACATAAGGCATAGACTACCCAGTGAAAATATTACACTTACACTACCACCAAAATATCTTCCTGTTTTAAAAATTTTTCTCGATATTTATTTTGATGACTTCGGTACTTATAGAAATGTGTACCATTCATTAGGCGGAGTTTATTTTCAATTCAGGAATATGCCGCTAAATTTTAGAAAGCAATTAAAAAATCATTTTTTAATTGGCTTTGTTCCCTTTGGTGCTGATTTTAATGATTTTATTAAACCAATACTTGAAGATATAAAACGCTTGGAAAGTGGTCTTGTTATTAAAACTCTTATTGGTGATGCTTGGGTTGTAGGTGGGGTTGGTTGTGTCACAGCTGACCTGCCACAGGGGAATGACTTAGCTAATGTAAAGCGGCATGGCGCCAATCATGGCTATCGCACATGTAATGTGCAAAATAATCAATACACTAATTTTAACTATAATTATGTACAAAATGCTCACTTTCACCAGCAAATGGAAGAAAGATTCGCAAAGATTGAAAGTCAACATTCAAAAGCAGAGAGAGAATGTCTAGCAGTTGAGTATGGGTTAGCGAAGCCAGGACCATTGAGGAAACTTAAATGGGACCGGCATATCCAAACACCGCAAGATGCATATCATTCTATGGCTGGAAAAGCACGTACCCTTTTAGAGGCAACGTTTAATGCATTTAATCTAAATGGGGAAAGTGCGTTTTTAAAACATTGGAAAGATATAGAAAAACCTGCCAATTGGTATCGGATGCCCAATCCCTTATGACACTACCAAAGTTTCATGTTCTCTGATGTGTTGAGGCTTGCAATGATCATGCCATTTATACTTCTATAATTTTTAAAACCTCAATATATCAAGACAGAAATTTCTGTATCCAAGTTATGTACTTGTTGGGCAGTCGAAGCCAAAGTGTTAAAGCTTGCATTCTCACTTTCTATGACAGAAAATAGCTACCAAGAACTGCAAGAATTACTCGAAAATGAACATGAAATGTTATTAGAAGTAAGTGACGAGTTTAGTATTAGTAATAATTATACATATTACAAGTTAATCTACATATATCAGATATATCGATATACATAACGATTTGCTTCTGAAAATTTTTTTTAACCAATATGCAAATACAAAATAAGTTATACGTACACTTTTAAAAATCAGTTTTGGAATACTTACATAAGTACTGCAGAAATTACGTTAACATCTAAACCCGGGTATTAATAAAATTCGAATTTTAGGTATTAACTTGTTTATGTATGTACGTACCAGTGTTGGCATTGGACAATGATCAATAAAATTTTATTGGAATTGGACATATGACTAATTGGAATTGGGCATATGTCCAATAAAGTCCAATAAAAATTTTATTATGTCCAATTAGTCCAATTGCCAACACTGGTACGTACATATATATACACACATTTCGATCAAAATCAATTACAAAGTAGATTTTTTTTTGTGTGATCAATATATTTCAAGCTAGCATTATGCAAGTTATGCCAGTTGGCCTGAATTATAACAATTATCCATAATAATGTGTCATATTTCATTATTATATTATTAATATTTAATAATATTTTTTATCTTTTTTTTTTTATCTTTTTTAGTTGTTTCCAAACAACTTTACCAATTTACCAAATTTACATGTAAATGTACATCTTCCATAGCATGCTCAGAATTTTGCGACGTTAGTAAATACTGCTGTCGGCGTAAAGGAGATGGTGCATCGCAAATTTAAAAATATGGTACCACATACAAATCGTAAAGCAATTGAGCTCGATCTCACAAGGCGGTACAACACAATACAGGCATTACGGCATATTATTGATGGCTGGGTAGATCCTCAATTTAATACAAGATCCAATGCAATGAACAAGCTTGCAATGGATCCAAATCTTTATACAATATTATCAGGCTGGTATGCTACAAAAAATCTGTCAGTTTTTAGAAGTAATGAGGGTGTCCAAAATAAAAGAGATTGTAAATATATTAATTTGTAATAGCTACTTAGGGATTGGAACTTTTTTTTAATCGTTTAACTATTTATTTCAACTAGCATTAAATGATTTTAGCAAATGCCAAACATAATTTTGCCAGGTAATTTTTATGCGGTTGATAGTTCCAATCCTTAAATTATATAGAGTATATTATGCACGTACATACATTCATACTAATTTATGTTTTTCATAGGTGTCACAACAGTATGTCACGATAAAAACTTTGTTGATATTTCATTTGGTAGTAAATGGAATAATGAAAAAGTTGAAAGCGTAGGTCTATTAAAGAACTTGGATGTTAACCATCCATTCTTTCAAGACCTTTGTAAAACATATACCGATTACTTAAATTCTAGTACCACACTAATAAACAAAAAGCTAGAATTTTATAATTCAATCACATATACAGTACTTGAAAGTGATCAAGATTCAGTTCGGGTGAAACTTAGAGTTAGTGACTTCGTGGAACTACTTGAAGAAACCGAAGGCATTGCATATGCTAAAATTGAGTCTATTTTTCACCATCAAGCAAATAATGGTCAATTCCATGCATTTTTTTTATTTAAATGGTTTTAGGCAACAAACAAACTCAATCCTATATTAGGATGTCCAATCTATCATATCCAAAAAACTGAAAAATTGCGTTGGGTTAGAATATTTCCAATTAATTTTATTGACCATGTTCTCCGTGTACATTTTGTGCACAATTGTACAAATACATGCGGGGTAAGCATGATGAAACTAATCGCAGTTACATTTTAAATAAATTTTATTATAATGCAATATGAGTGCGAAAAATTATATATATATGCATATATATAATTATTCTATATGTATAATCGCCATATTTTAAAAAATTATTTCAATTTTATCAAAAAAATAGCTTGTACATACTGTCTAATTGTACGTAAGTTGATTATAGTTTTTAGTCACGTTCACCAAAATTTATGGCTAAACTTCAATTTTTTTTTTTGTTTAAACCGAATTGGCGAACTTTAAAATTTTTTAAATTTTTTACACAATAAAAATAATATGGTCGAATTAATGCTTATTTATATGAATTTATTATAGTATTGACTGGATCTTGCACTGAGCCATGATTGGTCAGTTCCCGTGATCAAAAATTTCAACTATACGTAGTATATAAAGATCTTTTTTTTCTTACCGGCTCTTAGATTTATCTTTGGAATCGCACTTATGTCATCGATTTACAACTCTATACTAGTTTGTAGTTTAATTTTTTTTATTCTCCAACTTTTTATGACAACCATCTGTGCTGGTTTACTTCAAAGAAACTATTATTTGAAACAGTCAAGGATTCTTAGGTGTGAGATCTTTGCTTTCGTATACCGGAAACGATAAAAGAAAGCATTTCATTCATCTCTGCTTCACTTTTCTTTCGCTAATTTACTACCTTTTTGTCTTTTATATACATTAACGAATGAAACAGAGGATATTCTTTCAGGAATGTATTACTCAACTCTGCGTTATTTATCTTCGTAAATTTAAATCACTGGTGCTTTCTTATTCTATATAATAAGCTTGACATCTTAGTGTGGTAACTATAATTCATAGTTCGACATGGACATTAACGCAAACTTGAATAAATATGGGTGTGTATTTTTTTTAAAGGTCTACGAAATGAGATTTATGATCTAAATATATACTAATAGGGGTTTCTCCTGGAAAGTATGCAACTATAAATTAGTTTATTGTTGATAAGTTTCTTCTATTATTAATTCTTTCTTTCTTTTCTTCTAGCGATTTGTACAGTATTTTAGGAATTTTTGAAGATGTCGATATTTTTCCTTGTCGGTACGATCAATTTTTATTAATTTTAAAAACAAATCGGGTTGAGAAGTAAGGATTTAAATCATCGGGTAAACGATTTGGTATTAATTTTATGATTTTATAATGTCCACGAAAGTTTCGATCATGAACGAATACAAGGGTTGGTTTCACGATTATTAGGGTCAGTTTATGATTATGATGCCAATTTTTCCTATTTGTATACATATTAAGGTTAGGTTTTTAGCGAATTATCTAGTAACATCACTCAAGATTTTATTTTATTTTTTTTTTGTTAGAGCACTAGAAGTGGTTTACTGTGTGGATTTCAAGAAATAAGCGATTTTGACAATGGATGGCTGAAGTTTAGATAAGCCAGCAAAATCCTTCTCAATCGCTTACAAATTGTCGATAAAAACTTTCTCTTGATTAGAAAAGTAGGTCAAGTGGATAGTAAAATTTGGAAACAGGTTTGAAAGGCTTTGTGAGTTGTATTTACTGGCAAAAATTTGTAGAGTGATATTCCTACCAAAATTGTCCATTAGTTTTTTGTCCCGGCAGAGCATAAAGACCTACTAATTCAACTTCGGGCTGGACATAAGGGTTTTAAATCATCAGGTAAACGATTTGGTATCAATTTAAAGATTAATAAAGTCCACGAAGGTTTCAATCATGAATGAACACGATTATTAGGGTCACAGTTTTTAAGTTAAATTACAGGTATTTTTGGATAATTTGAATTTATCAGAATTTATTATGAAATTAATGTATATTTTTTTTATAATGGGTTTATAGCTATTATAGTACTTGATGTTTTGGTTCGTCATCAACTATCAATGTCATATAATACCGTTAGAAGATCATTTTATACTTCTGAAGGTTCACAAGCTCTTTTTGGTGGTGTCGAAGTATGGCAAGGGTATTCTCAGTCTGTTAGACCTGCGCCTAACATGATGATGATAAATATTGATTTGAGTGCTACAGCATTTTTCAAAGGTGGGCCATTGGTCCAACTGGTTTTGAAATTACTTGGTAGACGAAACGCTGATAAATTACATCGTGGAATAACTGATAGAGATCGTTCGAAGCTTGAAAAATCTCCTCAAATAGCTTCTAAAATGGAACTCAACGAGCAACAAAAGCGAAAAACTTAAAATCAAAGTTACACATAGAGGAGATACTGTAGCGAAACGTCTGTTTAGGATTCTTAAAATTACTAATACACCTGCCTCTGCAACAAAATTTGATGTTGAAGGTCAACCCACTGATGTGGCCTCATACTTTTAAAAGACTTATAACATGCATCTTAATTATTCATTCCTTCCATGTGTCGTAATCAGAAAAGAAAATTATCTTCCTATGGAAGTTTGTAATGTAATTGAAGTAAGTTAAATATAATTTGAATAAATTTTCTTGATGAATAAAAGTTTTTAACTACAGTAGTATTAGTAGTATTATAAGATATTTATTAATTTTTTTCATAAATTTTTTTTTTTATAAATCTTTTAAGGGTCAACGACATACTCGTAAACTTAATGAAAAACAAACTGCCGATATGATTAAATTTACATGTCAGCAACCTCATATGCGAGCGAACAAAATCAAAAGAAGACTTGAAATTCTTAACTATCGTTCAAATCCGTACCTTCAACAATTTGGTATGAAGGTTTCGAATTTAATGGCAGTGGTATGAAGGTTTCGAATGAAATGGCGGTAGTAAATGCACGTATTCTACCTACTCCCACTTTACAACATCATCAATCATCTAGGGAAGCCTCTTTTTCTTCTAGAGATGGATCATGGAATTTGAGAGATAAAAAAGTTGCAACAGGTGCAATACTTGGAAGTAATATGATATGCAAATGCAAGCTATTCAACATTTCATTCGAGAATTGATCATTACATGTCAAGATACTGGAATAAATATACCAAATAGAACCCCTCCTATATTACATGCTAATTCACATGGTGATATCGAAGGTTCTGTTAAACAAGCTTGGGTTTGTGCTGTCAATTTTCCCAAAGTAATTCTTTGAATGTGTGACAATTTTGTAGTGCAAACAAAATTCTTTGAAGTTCGTTTATATTAGGTTAGTTTACATATTAAGGTTAGGTTTTAGCGAATTATCGAGTAACATCGCTCAAGATATTTTTTTTTTTTTGTTAGAGTACTAGAAGTAGTTTACTGTATGAGTTTCAAGAAATAAGCTATTTTGACAATGGATAGTTGTTTTGAATTTTCTAATCATTACACATGATATTGAAATCTGATTTGTAGTTCGGGACACCTACATCACAACTTGGCTCACATTCAAGGTTTGCTTATCCGAAACAAGCGAGGACCATACGGATGAATCATGTAACTGTTGTGAGGATATAACTTCTTTAAAACTCTCTGGGCACACTTTGCAAGAATAGCACATTAACTTTGAATTTTTCGGGTGCACCTTGCAAGAAGCTCTTCAGGTCCAATTTCACTGATAGTGGTAAAATTATTTTATTGCTCAAATTTTATTTTATTATTTTTTAATTAAAATTATTTTATTAATATATATTAGATATTTAAGTTTTCGAATATAATGTTTTTCTGGCTCTGTCAACAACTATTCTCTGTGATGTGTGTATTGTTTTGTTTATATTTTTATTATATTTTTATAATATTGTTATCCTATTTCCACTTCTTTAAAGATATTAGGTAACTAGAGCGATCTTAGACAGTGAACACTTTGTGTAACCTCACTTTGTTACTGTGATATATCTAAGTCGGAAGGCGTTTTTTAATAAAACTTAACAAAGAAGATTTAAGGCAATTTGCAATTACGAAAGAGGCTACAATTAGAAGTATATGAGGATACTAATAATTGTTTAATTTGTGTAGTTAATAGTTGTTTTTATTATTGAAAGAGTATGAAGACTCGATGTTGAACTTGGGGTCCACATCGGCCGCTTTTATACATTTTTGTTTTTCACAAATGTAACGGACTATATCTATTACATGTGCAATAAATGCTATATCTA